>JAOYND010134883.1:0-19446 GCA_025802135.1 Lagerstroemia fauriei | reverse complement strand
TAAATTAGAAAAAAAAGTAAATATGAAAAATAAAAAAAAATCCCTCAACATTTGCATATAATAGTACTAGACTCGAACCCGTCCGAGAATTCTGATTTATTGGCAAAAAGGCGAAGAAATAGATTTGTCATTCCATTCCAATCGATTCAAGAACAAGAGACAGAACGAATGCCCCATTCGGGTATATCGAATGAACTACACACAAAGGGTATTTTCTGTAGAAATAGTATTCTTGCTTATTTCAAGGATCCTCGATACAGAAGAAACAGTTCGGGAATTACTAAATATGGGATTATAGGGATGCATTCAATGGTTAAAAAAGAGGATTTGACTGAGTATCAAGGAATCACATAATTTAAGCAGTCGCTCAATGGATAAAAGTTACTCTCGGGATAACAGGCTGATCTTCCCCATGAGCTCAAATCGACGGGAAGGTTTGGCATTTCCACTTGAAAAGAAAATAAAAACAAATGAAAGTGAAATACTTTGATGAATCCATACAATTAGATCATTTATTTATAATATTTTACAATTAATCCATTTGAAGTAAATTTACGTTACGTTAACTTAGAGGAATATCCATAGTATTCTTAGTTGTCATTGGTATATACTGTAATTATGCCTTTGCAGATTTATAATTTTAGATCATGCATTCACAAAAACTAAAATGAATTATTTAAATAACTGTTAAAATGTAATTGGAGATAGAATATAATTCGTTATGGATTATGGAGTGAGAGAGAGATCGTGCAATTAATGAAAAACTTTTGTTGCTAAAATCATAGATAAGGAGTGAGGGAGAAAAATAACTGAAATTATTATTTTACCTTCAATATAGAGGAACTTATATGGTATATGCATATTTTAATATATAAATTAGATAAATGACAAATCTGAAAAATAAAAAAGACAAGATAACTACCATATGTTTCCCTATATTAGTATAGAAGAATATAAATAAATATAGATAATGTGGGTCAGGAATCCAAGGTATCCTTTTGGTTCGATAGCTAGCTTCCTATGGGGCCCTACATACCTACTGTGTTAATGGTCTGCTCTGTTTCCCCTCTATACCAGCCGCTGCAATGGTAAGCAATGTTCTTAGGCAGGGCACATGGAGATGGCCTGGAAGTCCCGACGCCTATCATTACAATACAACAAATGGCAGCCGCCCTACCTATATGCGAACAAGATGAATTGATCTGGGCATTGCATTGCTCAGGTCGTTTCACTACTAGGAGTGCCCGGGACTGTCTACAAGGAGCTATCCCTAGACAAGAGTTGACTAAGAGGATATGGTTCTCCGGAAACATCCCATACGCTTTGGTCCTTAGCTGGCTAGCATGGCTTAACAGATTGGCTACCAAAGATCGCTTGCTTCGATGGAACACCTAGTTACAGTTTAGATACTGCGAATTCTACCAAAACCACCTGGAAATCTGTGACCACCTATTCTTCTCTTGCAGCACCACGAGGATTCTATGGCAGCTAGCACTTACCAGATTAGGGTTCCATTGTGAACATGTCAATTAGGCCTCGGAGTCAAATTGGCTATTACAGCAACGGGGCAAGACCATAGACTGAGTGGCTACCCGACTTTTGTGGATTCAATATATCTATACAATATGGACGGGGAGGAACAAACGTATCTTCGAACACAAGCTCCGAAGTGAAAAAGACTTGTTGCGAGTCATAGTGGACACTATTAGATTGAAGCTGACTACATTGCCTCAACTAACAAATCGAGTTCGTGGCTCTCGAGTGGCAATACACTTTGTGTTGCTTGCTTGTACATAAGATAGATTTTGGGTTCCCACATGTATATGCTTTTTGCTATAGTTATAAATGAAATCACACCAATATTCAAAAAATAAATAAATATAGATAATTAAGTGAAAGATCCAATGATGCATGAATTGAGGGCTCTCATGGAAGGAGTCTACTTCCATATTGTATGCGCAGATGCTTAGGACAAAAATAATTATGAATTCAATAGTCTTCCCTTCTACTATTCTTAAATAAAAATAGTGTATCATTTTTGTCCCCTGAACTTTTGGTCCTGTATACCCTTTCTCGTCGTAAATGTGCAGTCATCATGTTCATGTCGCTTTTGGTCATTTCCTCAGTCCGGTCAACCATCGAAATTGACTGGAGGGAAAAGTTGACCTTTTCAACTTGCAATAATAAATGTTGCTTGGAGTTTCCTACAGTCCAAGTAATGGGGGAGGGGGCTAGCAACTCCAGCAGGATTGGCCCAACGCAGTAATTATTTTGAACGCCACGTCACCTGAAACCCGGCGTCTATAACTCCCATGCAAAAGAGATTATTATTTGTAATGTGTATATTGTGTGATAGTATTAATTTGATATTATAAATTAATAAAATTTAATTATTTTATAATTTTTTAATATAATTCTAAAAATAAAAAATAGTACTAGAAATAATTAAATCATATTTATTTGTGACATCATATCACTACTGTCACGTAGAATATTTATTACATACTTCATTTATGCTCACGTTGTATCAACACTGAACTCTACATAGATCAGTATCCTATAACTTGTAAAAATTTTTAGGATTTTTTAGGTAAATTCAGTTCACTATAAATTAATAGGAAAAAGTACTCATACTTTACCCTCTTTTTTTTTTATATGAGAATGGCAAAATAGCGGTGCATTCCACGAATGGTTGACAATGAATTAGGTATATATAAGAATCTCTCTAGAACTTGTCCAAATAATTAAAATTATATAAAAAAAGAAAGGAAAAATGCTACGACATCACAGGATGAAGAGGAAATAATGGGGCATGGAAAGTCTCACTTGTGAGAATTGAGCACAAGACCTCATTAGTTTTAGGTTGATGGTAATACCAACAACTGTACCAAATTTCTTTTTACACCAATCGCTTATAGTTAAGAGGAAAATTAAAATAACATTAGAGTAAATCATTATGCGACTAACATTTCATTTGATTTTATTATAGAACTCATGGTAAGTGAAAATCCAATCAATGGTAGAAGAAAAAGTCCTCCTCTTGGTCACTAAATTTGGAAAATGATATCCTATCTCATGGTTGTTGGATTAATTATTCCAACACTAAAAGATGTGGAAGCAAGTTAGGATTACCTCCTGCCATTGATAAATAACGAGTTAAATTAAAATATGGTTTGATGTAGAATTAATGGAGACTTGATGCAATACGATCAATCACGAACTGTTAGATTAATTGGAAGTTCTCCGTCTAATTAATCGAGACCCTAAAATAGTGAAAAAAAAAAGGATTCTTCGAGCACTCACAGAACTCACGAAGGTGGTGAGTGACTATACATCTCTTGAGCTCGGAGACCCAATATTTAAAAATTGAAATAACCACTTACTAACAATATGGTTAATCGGAATATGTCCGCAATCTAATTTTTCATGGTTGAGATATGCTATTATGGAGATAAAAGATCAATATTCTATTGACAAAAATCATGGCCCGTATTAGTTTAAAATGTTTATCTTAATTATGGATGTTTTATAATATCCATACTCAATATATATGATATCACGTTTTGAATTCCAACAACGGTTGGTAAAAGTTTTGTGGATTACGTAGTAATGTAAGAATGAGTGGTAAGAATGAAAAATGAACTTGTCCCATGCTGGTTGCTAAAAGGAAAATCTGGATTAATAAGAGGTTGCGTTTCATTAACCTACTTGTTTAATCTTTTGAGTTTTGATAACTGTTTATTCAGGTAGGAATTTAAGGATAAGAGTGAGAAATTTTGCTGTTGATTATCGTTTTAATGCTGATACTTTTATCTTAGTTTTGATTAGTTATTTGGAAAAATCATATGTAAATTTTTTATCAAATTTATAAGAGGTTAAATTCATATCCATATAAAAGTTTAAAAGATTAGGTGGTGGTAGTCAATTCTCTCATAAATCATATTTCAATCTATTATTTGTTCAATACGGGAACAACCACCCTCACATGATAACGTGATTTACTATTCTCACGTGCCCTCTTAACACATCCTTAACAACTGATTTAGAGTTGAGCATTTTCCTTTTGTACTCTAGCAATGGGGGACAATAGATCGTGAGACAAGCTTTTCTCTACCCTCCTTGGATTAAAATTGATGCGAGCTGGACTTTTTCTATACTCGATATACTAACCATGAGCTGGGTATTTTTCTTCCGATCTTGGGTTTAATTCTATGAGTTCCATACTCGAGTTCAACAAATAAGCATGAGCAAGGTAATTTTTTTATGATCTTGAACTTTATGGCCAAGTTCTATACTCGAGTCTGGCGAGGTATGACACCACACCGAACATGCTTTGATACCATGTAAATATTTTGACCTAAAAGTCGAAACTATTAAGTGATAGTACATAATATCTTTATAAGCCTAAAGTTACTCTCAAACCCAATCAATATTCGGATTTAATCCTCAACATCTACTTCCACGTGGCATTGTAGCCTACACTTGCATGTTCCCTTGACCCCCTCAACAACCGACCTCGAGTCTAGCAGTTTTCTTATGGTTATGAACGAGGGGGGCAAATTACCACAAGATGGATTTCTCTTCCCTCCTCGAACTAATAACTATGTGAGTTGGACTATCTCTTCCGTACTTGATAAACTTGGCAATGAACTGGACATTTGTCTTTTAATCTCGAGTTTAACTGACCAATTGTTTCACGCTTGGGCTTGGGTGTGATGTGGTGTACCCAAGTGAAAACCTACTCTAATACCACATTAAATTTTCACATGAGCCTATCAGTAATTGGACTCATATCCACCTAAAATCTTAAACTAGTAAGTGGCAGTACCCAATTTTATTATAAATTCAAATTTACTCCCAAACTTAATTAATATGAAATTTAATACTTAACACTTGCGCTCATGTAGCAACATGACCTACACATGTCACGTGCTCTTAAAGACTTGCTCTCAACAACTGATTTTGAGTCGGGTATTTTTCTTTCGATCTCGGACAAGAGAAACAAACTACCACAACTATGCCAGTTGGGCTTTATCTTCTATATTTGATAAACTTAGCCATAAATCTAGTCTTTTTTTTTTTCGATTTCGGGCTCAACTGACCATGAGTTCCACGCTTGGACCTGATGTTGTGTGAGTTCACATGAAAACTTGGTCAGATACTATATTAAATTTTCACATGGTCTTATAAGAGGTTGGATGCATATCCACCTAAAAGTCTAAACTATTATATGAGAATACTCGATTCTCTTTTAAACTCAAATATACTCTTAAACTCAATTGATGTGGAATTTAATCCTCACATTATATAATATAATATAATATTTAATATTTTTAATTTATATAATGCATGATTGATAATTTCGTGTAATATACCCAATAATATTACTCAAAAGATATTATTGCGGAAATGAAAAAGTAAATATTTAGAATAATTTAAAAAAAATGAGTCATTTGCCTCCTATGCTCTTTTTATCGGGAATCAATCTTTTGTCTCTTCAACAATATTCTTGGGATGGAACTATTTTAATTGGTAAACCTTTCTGTCATCCATATGAATTTTTCCCCTTATTTTTACAGTTAGCTGGTATTTGGGTCAGTCTTTTAAGTTTAAGTCATGCTATCTAATCTTGGCTTATTAGCGGGGGGAAATTCGACCTTGTTGAATATTAGAATGACACCGAGGGACGTACACTCATGCAATATTTCATGAAACTTATTTTTAGAAAACAATTTTTGTATAACTATTTTTCGGAATACCGTTCATAAATCACGTATTCAATATGCAATCTATTTTTTAAGAGATCGTGGGTTTAAAATATGATCCCTTTGGATTTTGTTAAATCTCTTCATTATAAAATAAATATCAAAAAATAAATATTATAAATAGTTGAAGTGATTATTGTGTTGAAAATATTTTTGGTTAGAGGGCTAGAGGTTTAGACCACTTACTAGCATTTTTTTTTGTTTTTACTCTTTGATATAAAAAATAATGTTAACAAGAAAATTCAAAATTTTGACCTCCAGTTTAAAGGATACTAGTTTAACGACCCGCACTCCGCTGCAAAGAGTTCAATAACAAAACATACTTTTATGTTAATGGCTGCCCCTAACAACTATATGCTTTGTTATAAAATAATAGCAATTCCATCAAAAAAATAAAAAATCCATGTACTTTGTTATAAAATGGAATGATATAATTTGAATCCTAGAAATTTCCTTAAAAAATAAGAAAATCTAACAAATAATGAATCATAATTGAACAAACATATAAATGGTGGATTCTAATTGGATGAATATACAATGTCAGTATCGCCAACGTGGTATAACCGCTTCACTGAAGACTTCCTCCTAGTTATCATATACGGATAGGGATGGCAATTTGATTAGGATCCATGCGGCCCGGCCTGCCCCGCTCCTATTTGGGGCCGGTCGGACCCGCCCCGTGAGAGTGTGGGGCGGGTCTGGGTATCGAAATACCCGGCCCGCCCCGGCCCCATTGCCATCCCTATATACGGACCTTTTTCAATCATTTTTCTTATTTTTTATCACTTACATATTATAACTTTTAATTTTTTTTTTGGTTTGCACCACGCAGTATCTCCGGTCCAGCCGAAGCGCACCTCGAGACTAATCTGCGGTAGGGCCAGGATCCCTGGAAAAATTCCCGTCGACCCTTCCAACCTGGAAAAAATGAAAATGGGAAGCTTACTCAATATGGTGCCACGTGATATCTTGTAACTCTCTATTAGTATAAGTATATATATGTCCAACGCACTAACCATATAAACAACTCTGAGTTTGTATCATTATTTAGAGTGATTGTATGTTTAACGTACGATCTTTTAGTAAAAATAAAATATGCTATCTCTTAAGAAAAATGAGAACATGCGATCTCGTGATGGTATTTTAGAAAATAATTTAAAAACATTTTTTAACAAAAAAGTCCATGAAATATCGTAACATCATATGTTCCTCGAATGAGACCTTATTCAAAATCTGCATTATCCCACATATTCCTAATACCATGTTAAAAACCTGTCTTTTTTCCCTTTTCATCACGATAATTTTACAAATATATAGTTATTTTAAGTTTTAACATCATTTAAATACATATTATTATTACGCGGCCGAGTTAGTAAACTTTCATAATTTTACTTTAGTTTTTATTAGCTTAATATACTTATATATAATTATAAAAAAATATAATTATACACTATTATAATCTAGTAGTTTTCAAAAAAATTTATATAAATTTTTACTTTTTTCATTATTCTTTGTTATTAGTACTCTATTAATATTACAAATATAATCAACTCATTGAATATGTATAACAATTATATCAAATCAAAGTTAACCAATTACGAATTCAATGGTGCAAACAATATTGAAAAACTAGCATGTGTGAATGAGAAATTATTCTCGTCAAATTGAAGAAAAATCAGGTGAGCTAAACAGATTCATGATGTAAGATGTATAACTAAGAATTGGATTGAGAGAAACGATATTGTATAGATGTGTTTCAAAGTTGAGGGACTTGAGCAACCTATATTTTTTCGGTATATAAAGAAGGTACATAAATCTAAAATGGGCAGCAAGAAAAGGGGATAAAATGGGTACAAGAAGTCCCGCAAGTAAGATCGAATCCATAACTTCTAGGTCACAGGACGAGAGTGGTACCAACTAAATCAATTGCTCTTTCTCTATGTATACTACATTTAAATGGACAATAGCAAAGTCAAGAGACCATTTTGTGAGAAGACCCGTCTTTACGTTCCTTGTTTTTTCCCGAGGTTGAATGGATTTAATCAAATGGGAATATATTAGCATTATGGGATTAATTAATTAGTTAAGAGGACAAGTCTGACTTGGTAAACTTGCTAATTTGCTATTTAAGTCAACCTGTTTAATTAGGTCGTGCTATTGGGAAGAGGGTCATATCGAACGTCAAAGCTCAAAATTAATTTTCCATATATATATATATATATATATATATCATGACAAGATTCCTAACACTTGACATATAGAGAAATTAGAATCAAATATCAGATATACGAGATAAAACTACAAAGAGAAATATATATTCATTGGCATGAGAAAGTTTTCAGTTGAGCAGTCATATAATGTAAGCGATGCTGACGGGAGTGTATCCGTCCAATTAAAATCCACCATTTATATATTTGTCTAATTATAGTTCACAATTTGTTACTTTTTATATCTTTTAGGTTTTTTTAGAATTCAGTATCGCTTACTTGGTATGACCGCTCTAATAAAAACTTTCTTCATTGGCAGGGTATAGAGTCCCCCGATCTAAAAGATATGAGATTACAACCTATAGCTCTCAATCCAAACATCCTTACAAGCTCCGAATCAATTGGGTTATTTTTCAAGGAAAGAATCCGTGAATATTTGATATCCTTTTTGTTATAATTACTCTGTATAACAGCGAATTGAGTCTTGTATATGTACGAATGACATTGGTGTGATCTTTTTTGGAAAACTTCTCGATAATAATGCGAGTTCATAAAAATTTGAAAGATCGAGCTTGAAACTCTTTTTTATGCAGGACTATAATGAGCGAGGGTTTTGGAACAGGATTGAGAATCTGCATTAAGCTGTAATCCTCAGTGCTGATATATAAATTATTTTCTCTGTGCCGTGTATGTTTTTCTCTAACTACGTATTTCACCCTGTAAATCTGATATTTGTGTTTCTCTTCTTACTTCTTGACTTTTCCTGCTATCTCCGCATTCAAATTCTGACATCTTGATATGAGTTCAACCACAACACACTGCATAGAGAGAGCCCTAATTTCAATGTCTGAAGTATCTTACCTTCGTCACTCTAAAATCATAGGATTATCAACAACCTCAATGTATCTGATAATTCCTACCAGCAGGACCACAAGAATTTCATCGTACTAACCTATTCTCCAACCAATATAAACACTCAAAAAGAATATTTCCTAATATACTTGATATCTTTATTAGGAATATTTAAATTTTTTAATAGATTGTCAGGTTATAAGAAGAGAAAAGCCTTATAAAATACTAAATTCGGACCCGTACTCCCTATGAAAATAAAATAAAAATAAATAAAAGTGTGATATTGGGATTGAACTAGACTGTTAATTAATAATGCCTTGTAATTTAATTTATTTGAAACAAAATAACATTAACTTGTTGTAGCATGCAGATAAACAAATTTTTTTTGTCAGCAGAACAGTTGATAACAAATAAGAAATTTATAAGAGAGACTAAAATCAACAGCATGAATGAAAAATGAATGCCAAAGCCAATCCTTGAAGAAGCAATGGAAGTTTTTTTTTTTCCTTGTGTATAGAGAAGGTATATAGGCCTAAAACTTATAGAAGGAAGATGAGATAAAAGGGGTACGGGAAGTCCCATGGGTGAGATCGAACACAGGACCTTTAGGTCACAAGGAGATCGAACCGAACTGTACTAAACTCTCTTTCTTGCAATGGAAGGTTTTACATCAGTTTTGCTCGAGATATTGTTTTGAATGCTTCGCTTCTTTTTATTTCATTATTAGACTTGATAACACGCTCCTTTTTAATAGCCGATCCAATGGCAAGTTAAAATTTAAGTAGAGACAAATTTGAAAAATTCAATATTTTGTTGCACAGTTATGAAGTGAAGATAGAGAAGCTGAACGGTTAAGATGAAAGTTCCGACAATAGTGGTTGAGATACCTAGAATTATTGTTATATTTCTAGTATGAAAATTCTTAAAACAGATGCATGTCATGAGTTTGGATATGTAAATTGAGTAGATGACAGATTTGGAAGTGAAAAACATACACCAAGTCTCTCCAACATTTTCATATAACAGTGTCGATAGATAGATATAGATAAAAATAAAATTGATCTTCGCATTCTCCTTCACTGTGATTTCTTTATCGTTTCTCGGGATCTTCGAGTTCCAAACAAATCATCACTCTAAATTGAATTGAGCCAAGCATGCATGATCAATCTTCCGCACACCAGCTCGTTCACAGCCTTCCATGGAATCCAACTCATTGCCAGGCTTCAACTTCTCCCCAAGCTCCACCTTACCCGCCACTATATCAAACCTACCAGGCTTTTCCTTCCAAGTCATTGTTGCGACACTTTTCATCCCAATATTTAGTACCATTATTAATTTTATCCTCAATCTAATTTTGTCGTTGCTATCGTCTTCAATGTTTAAAAAACCCTAACAATTTAATCGCTCGTCATCATTTTTGTCCCTACTGTTTCGTAAAATCTTTATTTTCATCTCATACGGAGGGACTAAATTGTTATAATTTTTTAAATAGTGAGGACTGTTGATTTTTTTTTTTGTATTGATGTGAATGGACCATTAGAGAAGTAGACAACTGGGGCATAGAGGGGGTTCCCGGGTTTGCATGCGTACGTCGGTGGGAGACTATCAGAGATGGGTCCAGGTTTAGGTCAGAGATTGCCGTGGTCAGGCGCTCACACATTATATTATTTTTAGTGGGCCAATAAGAGACTAAACTCGTTTCCACCCAAAAGCCTAACTATTATGTGATGGTACCCAATTATCTTGTAAACTCATGATTATTATCTTATTTGATTGGTATGGAATCTAACAGGCAATATCGATGACAGAACTAAATTGGGGACAAAAATAATAACTATATAGAATATTGAGAACCAGTATCTAGATGTCCATGTGACGTGTATAAGTCTGGCGGGACGGACCATGCCGGCAACTCAATATGGAGCTAGGCTCCTCAAACTTGATTATTTATTAAGAGAATCGTTATGCTTGATTACCAGGCCAACCCTTGGATTATTCTTATTTTTAAATGATTTTTGTTCTTCTTTTTTAATGCCCATAAAAAGGCCTTGAACATTAATGGTACAGTCACGATCTCACATTGGAAAGAAATAAGGATCATGAGATCTTTGTACAGATTAAGAGCACCCTCTCCCCAAAAAGATGCCTCTTAGTGGTGAATGTTTGATTTTAAACCGACTAATATAGTCTAATAATATATCGTTAATAAAAGATATGTACTATTCTAGTAGTTGATCCGACTAAGTAATCTAATTAAATTTAGTTAACGGGGAAATTTTACATTTATTTGTCTAACCCCAAGAGATTGACCTGGTGGTCAAGGAGAAAGTCTTTTATGCCACAATGTTATCACATGACAGTGCTTACGTGGTGATACTGGCCAATTAGAATCAATTATCTTTAGGGTTATTTTTTTCTTTTAGGTTTTATAAGAAAAATCACAGAATTAACTGATTCTGATTGGCGTGTGTCACCACGTAAGCACTGCCGCGTGGTGATACCGTGTCATAAAAAGACTTTCTCGGTGGTAAAGAAGGTGAAGTGACATTCTCATCCAAGATTTAAATCCACTTGAGACCAGCCTACACTTCTTGGTTTTCCCTACGCTGTACATTTGTAGGCGTGCGTATACGATCGTGGGATTAATCGGCCGAAGCCTAGATATCTCTCGATATACAAAAAAAGGATTTCAACGACAACTCGTAAAGTGCAGGAGCAATACACATATACCAAAAATTTCTGATTCTACGATAGGTGGAATTGGAAATTAATAAAATCCAGGTATCAAAATATGCAATTAAGGGTATTATGGTCCTGGGTCACACATCTAAATCAGTCTCCTCTGATATCATATTAATCATGTAAGAATAGAATGATCTCACATCCTCTCAAGCGGCACCATGTAAACTTAATTAGAAGATCCAAATCTGTAATCTAATTCTATGACCACTAGTATGCATACAGGTATTCTTCCACTTCTATTTATACAGTCTCTTCATGATCAAACACGTTAAGCCTCGGTATTTAATTCGATTTCTAATTCATTCAGTATAAACTGTCCGGACCAGATTCAAAGTGCTTAATACAACTTGATTTTACCTTATAAGCATTTAAAAATGTGGAGGGCCCATGGTGACATCAATGGGAGAAGAAATGAGCTTCGTTTTTGAATGTGCGTATCTCATGCAAAATGCAATTCGAAGAATTGATTAAAATATGATCTCGCAACACGTCAAACAGTTGACGAAAATAGTAATGATACGTCGGGTTTTCAACTGCTCTCTCATAAAATATTCAGAATAGCACTGTCGATTAGGTAATTCAATATTTTATTAATTTGAGAAATTATTGATATGTCGATCTAGGCTGGTTTTGTTGTTCCATACAATGACAACCAAGAAAATGGGGTTAGGTCCTTTGCTTTTTCTTTTTCTTTTTCTTTTTTGAGCATATAAATGAGATACATGAGTTTATAAATGAATTAAAGACAACGAGAATAAGGGATATAAAGAGTTCCATTTTTAAAAATTGATCTCACGTTATGGACGAAACAACTCAATGAAGCCCTCTTTCTGGATAGGATTAGGTCTTTAACGAAAGTGATGGGCAGACACTTTTTGAGAATCTTCAGGAAAATGGCAGATTTTGGCCAGTACTTGTTTTTTATTTTAAATTTTCATGCATGATCTCAGTTGTTAGATGAATTGATTAAGAGAGTCTAGCATATATTTTATTAAATATATGGTTTTAGATTCAAGTTTGTGAATAAAAAATTTATATTTGGATAATTTTATTACTTAATAGATCGATCTTAATCAAACTTGAAATGGTTGGGGTCAAATAGACTTCTAGATATCAGTTGCATCGCACAAGAAAAAAACCTAATGCCAAAAATTTTAAAATGAAAATGCATCTATAGGACATATAGTCTACTATTAAGTAATCCAAAAACAAGTATGCAAAATCGTAACAATAATAATACAAAAGCAAGATGATGATGATGAACATGACTAAACAAGTAAGCGAAGTACCAAAGAAATGAACTATCCATAGCTACCACAGATATAATAATTCAAACCGATTCCCAACTGATTTTGTGAGCTCAATATATCCTAAATTCAAATCCCTTCTATTCATTTGTAAAAAAATATATGTTAAAAATGTGGTTTTCGGGTCTAAACATGGAGTGCATTGGCTTCTAGAACTATACTAGACTTTGGTGATACTACATTGGGTGGCACCCGTGCTGAGAGCTGTTTGTTCATTATATCGATATGCTCATGGTTGAACACGAAGTTCCGAACAACATGTAGCATTGTGAGTTGTACACCGCTTCTACCCTCTTTTTTACTATTTGTTTCTCCATGAATGATTTTCTCTAACCAAATCCACATATATGTTGGCCTACAGAAGAGACCCAAATACTAAAAATATGTCCTGGAAATGGATGTGGAAAATAGCACCCGAGTATGGAAGAGAAGGCCTGTCTCGAGATCAGTTGTTGATGGTAGGTATTTAACGGTACGTGGTAAGTGTAAGCATGATGTCATGTTGGATTAGATGTTGACGAATAAATCCCACGCTATTAAATAGATATTGATAGAAGAGCAATTAACTACCACCACCTATAAGTTTTGAATTTTCGGTGGATGTGAGCCCAATTTTCTTATAAACTCTATGAGGTTGTGGTGTGGTCATTTCCTTTTGGAATGAATTGGGAACTCCAATCTCCAAGAGCACCTCTCATAAAAATCCCATTGGTGAATGGATACAAACAAATTGCCTTGCATTTTGAATTTCATAGACTAAACGTTCCGCATAAATTCGTTTCTCCTAATTCTTTAGGGTTGCTTTGAAAACAACAAAGAAATGCTTGGGTATTTGACAACGAAAGATGCGGGAAATACTTGCACTACATCTACATCCAGTGAGCAATAGAAATTTTCACAATGACAGAGTTCTCGAGTGGAACAGAAGTAGCATTTCTTGGTGGGATGGAACCCCCTCATTCCCCGGATTGGGAAAACTCAACAAAGATAGCTCTGTAAGGGGCTGCTAGAGAAGTTGGAGCAGGGGACTAATAAGAACTTGTGGTGAATATGCTTAGAAAGTTTATGCAAATACCTTGGCGTGAACAACAGCTTGGTAGCAAAGAACTAGGTTTCAGGGACAACCTTAGTTTTTTCAAAAGTTCAGGCTTCCGGTGTCTGTCAGTAAAACTAAATGTCAAGATATTGTTTAAATTAATCCAGGGCTACAATAGGTAGTATACATTTAAAATTGACTATTTTGATTACTGAAAAAAATGGCTATTTTGGACTGTGGAAGAATGTGTAAGGAATCAAGGTATTTTATGCTACTCATCATGTGCTCGAAGAAGCGAATTAGGTGGTAGATTCCTCACAATTATGCAAGAGACTACCTACCATAGATAAATACAATGATTGATTTAGGGGTGCGCGAGGGAGTTGTTGCCTTTTTAATCTCGAGAAATACTATGAAACATACTGGGATATCTCACTATAAGCCAAAACTCAAAGATTGGAAAACCTAATAGTGAGTTGGAGATCGAATTCAACAAGACATATGCAAACAATGATCGACCACCTAGACTGCAGTTGGAAGAATGGAATATCGTGGACAAAATTTTTGTGGATATTTGAAAAATTCTGTGGATATTGTTCTCTCATTTGAATAATAATTTCTGGATATCATATTCTATTTGTTTTGAAAATATGATTCAGATAAAAATAGGGTGTTATGTATATAAATAAGGTCTTGTACGATTTGAGCGTGTGCCTCGGTGCCGTGAAAACCCGAGGCCTTGCAGCTCAGGTGACAGAGTTCAGTGTGGATATTTCTGATAAGTTTCTCCTTAATGCAAAGGCGTGAAAAACTTCAGAGATCAGGATTCTGGTTCTTTCCTTTGTGGGATTTGTAATAGGACTTGGGAATGGTGGTACCCCTAATAGTTGCAATCTTCTGATTTGATCTAGTAAAATCTCTTATTTTACCCACGATTGTATCCTTCTGTGTCGCTTGGACATCTCTGACCCAACAAGTGGTATAAAACCAATCCTAATCCTGATAAGCAACATTAGAGCCAGGTTGCAACAAGCGATATTAGAGCCAAGTTCTAAAAATAATAGAGAAAGATTTGCATCAGTTGAAGATTTTGAGTGCGAGATTTGATGCGGAGAAGTTTTACAGGATCAACTTCGGAATGTGGTATATGAAGATGGAGGCTTTGTTGATCCTACACATCCTAAAAGGAACACTAGAAAGAGAAGTCCAATCAGGGAATGTGTGCAGGATGTTGTGCACTCTTAGTAAGACCTTGAAATCCTTTATATATAAGTGATTGTCTTTTGATAAACTTGTTGTGGTCGAATAACTTAAAGATAGGACTCGAAAGAAGATGGAGGCACGTTAAACAAAGGTTGAATTAATGAAAACTCCCGAAACTCAACCTGTGGAGGTAGAAGTTGGTAATTCAGGGAAGTTTACTAAAATGAGACAACTTCTATGAGAGAAAAGACATGGTTGTGATAGGGAGAAGAAGCAATCAAAATGACTCGAGTGAATCGGCCTTCAATGAATGGTGATCTTGGAGAATGTTCAAACCATGTCAAAGTTGGGTTGTTAGTCGGTTAGCTGGAAACCTATAAGAGTGCTGACGAAGCTCAATGCCTCTGATAAGTACAAGGGTAATTTGGACTTGAACAACATATGCACAAAGAGGTTGAGCCCATGAGTGGGTTGAGTCGAGGAGAACTTGCAGTACCTGGCTTGTCCAAGCCAAGTTGTAGATTTATTGACAACCTAAAAATCTAAGGAACAAGTTGGAGATCGGATTCAAGTTACAAGAGATGTGAGAACAACAATCAATGGGCTAAATCGTGGTTGAAAGTATGGAATATCATGGACAAAATTTTTGTGGATATTTAAAAAAT
This sequence comes from Lagerstroemia fauriei, assembly GCA_025802135.1. Taxonomy (NCBI): domain Eukaryota; kingdom Viridiplantae; phylum Streptophyta; class Magnoliopsida; order Myrtales; family Lythraceae; genus Lagerstroemia; species Lagerstroemia fauriei. The sequence goes on along the minus strand of JAOYND010134883.1, from coordinate 3,669 downwards.
TTTGTATATATTGTTCACTCATTTGAATAGGATTTCTACATTCCCTTGACAGCATCACCCACACCCAGGATGCGAGTTTCACTTGCCTCCACTGGGCTCTTGAGGTAGTCCCCATTCCCATCACATTTCCTATCACTCAGTCTTAGGCCTACTTTATGAGGCTTGTCAGGCCATCGACATTTTGCCAAGCTCCCAGGGGCTTTCTATTTTGCCCGCACCATCTAGGTCCTCGAACCAATCCCAGTGGGGTCCCTTCTCTTCTTGACGATCGTCAGCGCCTCAACATGATCATGTACGCCCAAGTATACCCATCTTGCAGCTCGATTTCCATTGAGCGCACATTGGGGAGCCCTGCATCTTTGTCTTGTCTTGTGTAGAAGGGTTGCGGATTCTCCTTTGTATATCTATCACATACGCACTTGGTTCCTCGAGGAGCGCTTTGCCGATCAAGATCAACCCCAAAGTAAAGAAGGGTGCCTATAATAAGTCCACCACTGCTTCAACCCGAGAGGCTACATAGGGACGAAATGCTGAGAATTACCTACTTCCTCCGAAAGCTTCTTATTTGGAGTTTGTCCAATAGTCGGCATGCGGACCCTTCAACCCAATGCACAGGGCATAAGAGCATGGTGAGGGCTCTGAGCCTTCCTTCGGAGAGTCGTCCTGCCAAGCATTTCCTCCTCCACTTCCTAAGATATTTTAAGCTTAACTACGCACCGCCCTTGAATTTAACCTGTACTTCCATAGGGTAGCCCCCGTAGGAAAGCAGGGCTGGGAAGCCTTCGACATTGGCCATGACTTCTCAGGCAGGCAATTCCTAAGGAGCAGGAGGCGAGACTTTGCGCCGAATTGGTAATTTAGACTCCTATCAATTTCTGATCATTTCTCATGTTACTGTTCCTTGTTCTTTTTTGATAATGTACTGTTCCTTGTTCTCCCCATCGAGTTCGTGTTATAGGTGGCATTACGTGCAGAGCTAGCTGTGAGTACCATGAATTTTATTTCTATTTAGTTACATACATATATATATATATATAGCTGTGAGTACAATGAATTTTATAAATGCACCGCAATTAAATAAAAAAAGGCTTGAAGCCTAGTAAGCCTAATAAGTTCAAGCCCAAGGTATTTCTAAGAGCCCTTAAGCTCATTAAAAAGAAAATTTTAAAAGCCCAACATGTTTGCTTCCACAGCCACACCTTCCTTGCATGATTCGGGGCTGCACTTGTATTTTATTCGAGAAGAGCAGATCTCGAATAGAGAAAATTTTTGTTTGCCTTTACGAGTCAAAAAAGCTGACAATCTAGTCTTCTAGGCTTTTAGCTTTTAGAATCCTCTCGGGGATCCTCGGATATAAGGCGTAGGAGATTTGAAGGTAAGATATGACAGTGAGGGAAAGCAATTGAAAGGAAGTCTTGCAGGGTCCAGCCTTTGATTTAGGTGTGTAAGCTTGTTTTTCATGTTTTTATTTCACTTATGGTGTGTTTGGTAGTGTGTAATGTGACTTTCAATTAATTGATTAAAAAAATGAGAATTTCAATTACAAATAAATCTTAAATGGAAACTCCATGACGTTGTTTGATGGTTAATTAGGCTTGTAATAGGTATTACATATGTAACTTCTACTACTTATTTATAAGTAATTGGGATGAAAGACCATCCCATACTTCATACCTATTACTTATGGAATGAGGAGTCAATTTACAAGATTACCACTATCAATTCTTAAATTTCCAACCTTGTCCAATAATTTATTTTAAATATTAATTTTCTTTTTGAATAAATTATTTTTTTATAGAATCACTGAATATTATTATAAAGTCATAAAGAGTTTTTATAAAATTTTATATGAATCTTGAAATTTATTTTTTAATACAAAAACTGAAATAAAAAATTATTTTACTTATTAACTTTTGGTTACAAATGCATCTCATAATAAATATATCTTTACTTTATATCTAAATGAAAAAGGATATTTTTGGTATTTCATTTCACATATTTATATTCATAATTAAATTCTTATAATACATTCTTTACTACCAAATAATGGGTATTAATCAATTCGATTCCTCTTTAATACATTTACATGTCTATTATATTTATCATGAATTACTCGTTAATTGGACTGTCTGCTACCAAACGTGTCATTAATTTTGTTCTTTTTCTTCCCATAGATTGAATAAACTAATTGAGTTGTTTAATTGGAAGAATTAGGATGGTTGTTCAAACTAAGGTTATTGAACGAAGTGCAACTGAACTGGGATGTTTGATTCCAATGAGTTTACTTGTAATTTTTGTTCCGTTGATTAAGATGTCTAGTTAGTAGGTGGTTGGGTTTTTGCTTCTAAATGGTGCATTGGCTAGTTGTACATGAGCTTAAGCTTGAATTAGGGAGAAATTCTAAAGTGATCTTACCTCACCAGATAACTTGAGGAAATACCAATTAAAATATGACAAATGAGTAAATTAGTATTAATAACCCTAGTAGTTACCATAATTATTACTAACCAAAATAATTTGATTGGTTTTTTATTAACACGTCATTGTGAGGTAGGACCATCTAGGATTTTTCCTCAATTAGGAGCTATCATTTTGATTAGTTTAATACAATATCATAATTTTATCAACTTATTAGTTAGGAATTGTCTCAGCTAGTTTATTAATTATCTGAAAAAAAAAATCTCAGCTAGTTGATTTATTTTCTTAAATTGAAGTCTCCATGGGTATAGTATGTTAGACTAAGATTAGGGTCAATAATATATTTTAAGTGAAAACCCGTCTATTTGGTCTTAAATTGAAGTAATTTGATTTCATTCTCTTATTAGCACAGTGAGGTTATAATTGCCATAATTCTAGGGACTGTGGAGCATCTTGACTCAATGGACGTGGCAAGTGATTGAATATATAATGTAAGTGTAATTGATTGATTCATCTGTACTGTGATCTAGTGTATGGAAGTACATATAGTCGTGCTAATTATATTATATTATATTGATTGTATTATTTTGAGTTTTATCTATTGAATATCTTATTCGGTTGTGATTGGTTGACTTGGCCTGATTGTACCTTAATTCTAGACATATATAGTGTTGTCCCTAATTATATTATATTGATGTGTATTAACTGAGTATAGTCATGGTTATCGCTAAGGTAACGAAGTGGAAATGGGCCAACAAAGAAGAGAAAACATACATAAAAGTGGAAAGAGAGAGACTTAATTACTTGCTGGTCTCCAACAAGATATGAAAACAAGATTATTAAAATTACTCTTATCGCCAGAGGATAATATGTGGTCCCACGAGAGTGCGGTATGTAGACTCAGGGATTTATTTTGTTAATTAATTAATTATATATAAAGCACTTTACTTTACAATTGCATATTCACTGAGTTGCGATTCACGTCTTTATAGGTATGTTTGAGATCAATTTGGTGGGCATGGCGAGCAAAGTTAGTTTAGCGGGGATCAACAAAAAATTTTGGTTAGGTAGTCTATATAGTTTATAGGAATTAGTTTAAATATTTATGGTTTTGTAATTATACATCGCGAACAAGAAATTTTTATACAGTTTTATAAATGTTAATTTTGGATTCTTTTGAAGTTATATATTTGGATTTACGGGTGATTTTCCAAAGTTTTACAACAGGTTATGTTTTCTAATTTGGAGTAT
>JAOYND010134775.1:0-10158 GCA_025802135.1 Lagerstroemia fauriei | reverse complement strand
TTATCAAGTACTCTGCATAATATAGCTGCATACAACAAAAAATCTAAAGAGTCACTAGGAGCAAATTGAAATGTATTCCAAAGGAGGAAAATAAAAACAAAAAGTGATTCTATCTACAAAACAAAAGCTTTGTAATTAGTTCATAAAATTCATGTCATCTCCTGTTGTTGTGGAAAGAAGATCTTATCCATCTCAGTTTTTCTGGTAAAATGAAGGAGAAATGATAAGTTCAACCGAAGAATTACAACGGTGAAGAACATGCAAGAAGTCTCAAAACTCGGAGAAATTCTTAGTGAGCTTAGCTCATCAAGTCAAAAATGGACTTATTAGAGTAAAGTATTAGTATTTTTTTTTGTTGGACATAAAGTATAGTATTATGAGGACTTCTATGATTTGGTAAGTTACATGTACTTTGGTCTCTGGAGTCCATTGCTGACTTAATGAGTTGAGTTCACCCAAAAATTTTCTTCAAAGTTTGGCAAAATCAGCTGGACAGACATTGTGCGCTTAGCTATTTATTAAAAAAAGCTTCTAAACTCAAATATGCTTGGTCTTCTCACAGAATCTAGCTTGTGATTATAAATAGTTGCACAGTCAAGTTTGAAAAGCTAACCTTCCAAATAAACATGTAGAAGGAAGTTATTGCAGCTTTACTCCCAAGATCGATAGATTTGGCTCGTGTCCATAGTAAGTACGCGAACAGACAATGTCCCGAGATCTATATCAAAGTTGATGAGAAGATCGGACCTCATTAGATTATAGTATGATTGGAGTAATGTTAAGAATATACATGAGTATAAAAAGAAGACTAACAGCAAAAGATCAATGGAACTCTTGCAATACATACCGTGACGACTTTGCTCCACAGGATGGGAGAGATCGACCCAAAAAGAATGGCAAAAGCATAAGCCATTTGGAGAAGTGATATACATATCCGGAAAACCTAAAGGAAAGGACAACTTTGAAGGTAATTAATTATCTAATGAAAGAGTTGGAATATATGCGTGTGCATAGAATTAAACTAACACCGACCCGCTTTTGACCCAGACGTACGGTGAAGGACTGGATACCAAATATCTCATCTCCGTCAATGTCCGGAATGTCCTGCAAATTACATTCCAATCAAAGAGGAAAAAACTTAGCATGTACTTTGATATATAAAATATGAATAGGTTATAGAGAGTCCAATGTTCTACCTTGAATAGTGCGATAACAACGGAGAAGAAGCACATAAAGGCAGTGGCAAATATTAGGGGACGTGGAAAGATAGCTGGTCTTCTATACACATGAGTCTGAAATAGAGTTTCTCTCCTCATAAGAAAACAATCAACAAGATTTGGATTTTCATCTTGAATTGTGTGAGTACGTAGCAAGTAAATGTTACGATAAGACTAGTTGAGAAAAACCTGCATGTGTAGAAAAAATGCTATCGGAAAGGCAATCGCTCGAACAACTAGAATACATAGTGCAGCAACAATCGGAGATCTCTTCCACCTCAGCAATGGCAACTGAAATATGGCACTTTTGAGAAGATATTATTATACTATCTTTTAATTTTAACTACCAAGTAAAATATATTGTTTCACATAAATTCAATTGTGACATGGCCCAACTTTTTCTTTGTGTTTTTTGGCACCAACAAGGCAAAAGAATATATGATAGGCTCAATGGGGCAACAACCAATTGATAAATTTAAGAAAGCTACGATTATGCTCGAAAAATTTAACCCTTTATTTTTTTCCTTGGAAGAGGTCGAACGGAAATTATTGAGGGAAGCTCTTACTCACGTTGATTGAATAAGCCGTTCCAAGCATGAAAAAGATGAAAATGGCCCAAAACATGGGCCAAGAACCAGCAATCCATCCAAGCCAAAAACTCTGCAAGTAGGAAAGTGATAATAATAATATGTTCACTCTTAAAGAGACGTCAACATGAATGGTGTTATTTTGCATGGTGATTGCTCTGAGCACAAAGTGCTGCCTGATACCATAATCATGAAGGATGTGATGATCAAGACACCAGTTCCAATAGAGTATTCTCCGGATGCCAATGGAAGAAAGGGCTTGTTAACCTGCAGTGTAGCGAGTTGCATGCTGAATGAAATACTGAAATACGATCAGGTGTAACTTTTAAGTTCCATAAAAATAAATAGTAGAATTGTAATAGAATAGAAGATTGAAGATGGAAAAGTTAAATGAGTAGATTATGTATAGTCGTCTCTGGAAAAATAATGTTTCCTGCATGGTAGTCGAAACAAAGTCAATTTCCAGTTTCCATTTTTCAATTTTCCACAACAGAAGATGTATTTGCCAGTTCTCCTTTTCTTTTTTGAGTTATCAAATCCAAGAGAAAAACATAAATAAAGAGTGATTTTCATTAATGAGAATCAAACTCAAGAACTCTCGGTCAGTCCAAGAATGATACTGCATCAAACTCCATTTTCTCAAAAGATGTATGTATGTATGTATCTATCTATCTATATTACTATATTGAAAAATGCCTCATTCTTAAGATCTTCTTTCACTTTCCACATTACAAATTGATATATTGACACTAATTAAGAAAATATGGGGATATGATGGTAAACTGACTAATATTCAACCATCCACAAACTACTATTTCTCTATTTATTTCTCTCTTATACCACTATCATTTTTCTCTCTCTTCCCCTATCCCTATAACTTTTTGTCCTATTTACAATTGTCTTGACTTAGTGTTCATGAGACTGTTGTTGCTGGACATCTCCGCTACCATCCAAAGTGTGAAGGACTAAAGCTGACACATATTTGCTTCACCAATAGCCTCTTGATTTTTACAGGTTATAAAACCTACCCCTTTGTATCTATTTTCATAATACTAGAATCTTTCTACTACTTATTGGGACTCAAACTAAATGCTAACAGAACATAATTATTCTACTCGATCATTCATGATGAGCAAATCAAAGAGTTGGAATGCATGTCGATCTTCAAGTGTGGCACTCTACCAATTCGCTATCCAGACATCCTTTTCATATCCACGACATTATCTATGACTGATTACAATTCATTATTTGACAAGATCGTGGGACACATATCTAGCTGGATTCTAAATGTCTTTCCTTTACAATGAGATTAAAAATAAATTCATCTCCCTATACAGTATAACGAGTTATTGGCTATCTCATTATATGCTTCTATAGAAGATCTTGAATATAGTATAATAACTCTATACGTCCTACCTATGGAAAGGTCATATTGCAAATAAAAAAGGGACGAGGGTTAGATGAAATGAATTATGCTCTTAGAAGAATGTGAGGGGATTGGATTTGAGGAATATTGGATTATGGAATAAAATTTACATTATGAAGAACTTATGCCAGCTACTAATGCATTCATGTTCTCTCTGGGCAGCTTGGTCTAGAAAATACCTAACGAAAAGGTGTTTGATATAGCCTGCAAATAACCAATGCATCTTGGAACTAGCACAAAATCTTGAAGTTACGGGACATGGAAACTCTCACATTAGCTAGGAAGTGGGAATGGGCATTAGTATCTCCTTTTGGTTTGACAACTGGACCGGTTTTGGTCCTCTTGCCTCTTACTACCAAAGAGATTGCGCTTGCTTTCTCCATCGAGATACAGGCTACTGTAGCTGATGTTATCAGCACATGAACATAGAATTTGCTATGATCTAGACCCCTTTGCAGTAGGCATCATCACTCACTTCAGTTTACAAGTCTCCCTAATGAGTGTAGATTGAGTGCTTAAAGGAGTAGGAAAATTGCCACTGCCTAGGCTTATAAGGACTTGAGTCTAAAGCAACATAAATTTCCATGGCATCATGTCATCTAGTTCTAGGACGATGTGTCGAAGTTCTCCTTCATCGGCTGGTTAGCGATCCTAGACAAGTTACCCACCAATTCCAAAATCTATTAGATGTCTATTTCGAGCAAGTTATGTGACTTCTGTGAAGAATTTAATGGATTGTGAACTCGCATCTCCTTCATACGGGCTAACCTACTGTATGGAATCCAACATTTCCATAACTTAGGAGACTGGTAAAAAGAATTCAAAACTGTTATTAACTAGAAGAAGCGCTCCCTCAACTATGTCCTATATCATTTATTATGAACCACTTACATCTACATTATTTGATCTGAAGGGAAGAAAAGGATTTTTCAAGGATCGCGACATAGAGACAATGAAATTATACGTAGAACTTCTGATCTAAGTTAGATGCATGGGAATCATTTTTTTGAGATTAGAGCAAAGAATGGAGAAATAGTTCGTTAGTTACCTTCCTTAATTTGAGAGGGCTTTTGTAAATGGGCAAATAACTTAATTGAGTCTATAATTTGATCAAATTCTTTCTTTTATCACGCACTTTTCTTCATGACTTACGAAGGCATAAATTTTGAGAAGTTTTTCATTATTAGTACCACATTGCAAACTCTGTTAGAATTAACAATTTTGGCAGACATATAATGTTAGTCTATACAGAAAACTAACGGTTCTTGTTAATTTTGACAGAAAACAAACATCGTGCTAAACATGTCAAATATTTCATAGTTTGTCCCTTCCAAGGTCAAGTATAAAAGTTTGCATTGAAAGAGAGAATTCGATAAAAATACATGGTCTATTAGGTTATTTACCCTTTGTAAATTGATCGACACTTTACAATATCAATATAAAATCTTACTTATAAGAGATTAATTAGTCCATTTTTCTGTTCAATTTATTGAGGAATTGTATAGTTGAGACATTAAATACAATTAAGACATTTAATTATTTGGGTGCTTGGCTTTTCTTAGAATTTTTATTAAGTAAAAAAGTCCTTATATAGCACGTGTCCATATTTAATATTTTGAACAATTTCTCCTTTTTTGTCTAGAAAAATTAATTTAAATGAGTTTTTTCACAAGAAGAAATAGAAAACTGCATGCCATCCTCTAGAAAAAAAAATAAAGCCACTAATTATTGAGAGAGAAACCAATTCAAGAGATGAATATACCTTGTCTATTTCAATATCAGTTAGCTGATTCAAACCCACAACGTATATATTCATCAAGAGGGCAGCAACAAGAGCCTGGAAAATGACTGTGTTGTCATATATATATATACATAAGTTGTAGATATCGACTATGTGTTGTTCAACAGTGTGCCAAAGTTCCATACTTACCATTGATAATCCAGTGAAGAACGTGGGATTTAGATCAGAAAACTTATGTACTGCAAGTAGAGAAATTGAGACTATGCTCGACGTCTGGTTAGATACAGTCAAGGTGAGCTTTTTGAACATGACATATCTTAGGAAAGGAAAGGTTGGGAAATATGAAACTTTTTGAGACTTAACTGTGCCTTTAACTGTATGTGGTCGGGAAAATCGATAAAAGGCATCGGCAGCACTTTTGATGGAGTTCCACATTCTATTAGGATCATAAGCCATGGGCTCCGTCTCCAATGTGTGCCCTGAGGCTGCATTGCTACTCAACAAAGTTCTGCTGCTTCTACAGTGAAATGTTGGTCTTTGTTGGGCTATGTTAAGATGATGTTCTAGAGAGGACTTGTTGAGGATATCCAATGCATTGATAATCCTCGGAGTTTGTAACCTGTAAGAACCTGAAAGTGAAAGAATTAATAACTTATTTGCGAAATTGGGAAAAAAAAACCCTATCAATAAAATGACTATAGCTTTGTTGAGCATTACTGCAAAGGACATATGGAAGATAATAGGCAAGCCCCCCTTAGAAAACACTTTTTTACTGAGATCAATTTTCCAAATTCTTTTTTCTAAATGTTTGGTGATTCCAATTTAATTTGGTCATAGTTCAAAAAAGCTATTGGAATCGCACATGTATATAAATAAAAAGAGGAAATTTAAATAGCACTAAAGAAATGGATATTTTTATAACTAGCACTACTTCATATTTAAATAGCACTAAAGATACCGAGAGTCCTATAAGTTTGTTGAATCTTGCAAGTGAGTTTAAAATGTTTCAAAGTGTTAAATCAAGTCCTATATGTTGTCCGCATTACAACATCAAGTCCTTTCGTCGATGTGGCGCTGACGTGGCAGTGAAACACGTCAACTTAAAGTGACGAAAAAGACTCGATGTTGTAACGCGGACAACATATAGGAGTTGATATAACACTTTGAAATATTTAGGACTCACTTGCAAGAATCGACAAACATGTAGGACTCCCGGTGTCATTATCTCCTTTTTTAAAATAACACTAATTTAAAAGAATATCTTTTTTTTTTCTCTGAATTTCATCTATATTCCTTTTATAACTTTTATCCTAATTCCTTCCTCTTCTCTCCTCTCTCCTTTCCTCTCCATACATTGTTTATTCTCTGTTCCACGCTTTCATAAAACAAAATCGAAGGACATGTTGATTCGTGAAAATTTTAGTTTTATAATTTTTTAAAATTGAAAATTTTTAAAAATATATTTATATAAAAATAGAAACTAGTGAATGACCCGTACTATACACAGTGAATATCGTTGAATACAATTGAAAATAATAAAATATTATTATGTGTAACTTAAAAAAATCAACCGGACTACCCATATTTCTACATACCAAAATTTTTCGAATGATAAAATATACTAAAATACAGTTATAAATAACATCCCATCAATGAATAACTTTAACTAATCGCAACTATAGAAAAATTCACACACAATTTAGAATAAAAATTGTTGTAAAGAAAAAAGGAAAGTTGGTGAAATAACTACTTTGAAATAATTAAAATGACAGTGCATTAGAACTATTATATAACTAAGCTAGGATGAAGGATAGTTTTGGAAATAAAAACAAAAAGAGACCAAAACTGCCAATTTCTCCTTTAAAGTAATAGAAATAGAAGAAGATAGATGAAATACTCACATATGTATGAGATTATTAGTTATATAATTAATTGGCGTGACATTTAATTGTGGAGATGGAAGATGTGGGGGTGGGCAGGGAATAAAATCGCCCAGAGAAAAAGTAGGAATAAATAAGTGTAGTGAAGGTGGAGGAGAGAAATAAGTTCAGCAAAATATCGAAATAACATTGAAGGAATAAATGAAGTATAAGGTAAATTAGAGCGAAGTACAGATTTGGATTATGAAATTGAGACAAAAACTATATGAATTTGGTTAGAGTAATACTCGACACTGATCCGTATTACACACAAAATTATCAACTGTCTAGTTGATTATAAAAAAATTTCTTTTATTAGAGTGGTAATTTTTTATAGTAGTTTTAATTTTTATAAAATATAATTATAATTTGATAGGAATAAATATATAATTAGAAAATTAATGAGTAGCTGGACACAATTTAGGTGATAGTTATAATTTTAAGGATTATTTACTATTAAATTCCTATTTATTATTTGATTTATTTTACATATATTAAGGATATTTATGGAAGTTTCAAATGGAATCAATTGCCCACCTCCTTACTTAAAGTAATAGAGAAAATGACGAAATATTTTTTTTAAAAAAAACTTCTTTTTTTTCATATTTCAATTTTATATATAAATGGGAGAACTTATTTTTCTAGTCATCCACTTTTCGACGAATTACTTGTTACCTTTTTCAAATTCTTAATTCACGACTACTCTTTTTTAACATATATAAGTTCTTTTATTATTAAGATTATATTCTTTTCTATTTTAAATTAGAATTTCCTTTCTACCATATAATATACAATTTTCTAATTTAAAATACCAGAAAGCACTTTTTTTTGAAAAGGAGGAAAAATAAAGAAGAAATGTAAGAAATGATTATCCAAAAGTAAACAGACTCTAGGTCCCATGGTGTAATCTAAGAGACCACTCAAAAAGGGTCCAGAGGAATAGTTTTGCATTGATAATTTTCGTTCTGGTTTTACATGAAAGTACTTATATCTTTATTACAAAAATAAATTAGTTTCGATTATTAGTTGAGAACACAAATTAGTATCATCAACTTCCACTACTGCTGCCCTCCTTTTACTGATAAAAAATATCAACTTCCATTTTATCTAATACTTAACTGCGCTACCTGTCTTTGTTCTTTAAATTTTTTGATGGCATCATTGGCACATAGGAAGCCACATCAGTTTTTCGTGAAGAAACACAAACGGTGGAACTATACGATAGACGGAACGGAAGTTGGAGCGTGTAGTTGCAAAAAAGAAAATTATTAAGGTGCTAAAGCAAGGACGGATCTAGAAAATTAGTCTAAGCGGGCGAAACTCAATAAAAGGGTAAGATGACGAACCGCCTCGCACCGCACCCTTGATTGGTAGACCCAAATTATAAAATTACTATTTATTATTTTTAATATAATTTAAAATATACTGTAAGTTCACATATTTACAAAGAGTACAGTAAAATAAATTTAAAAATTGTAATTTATGCCATTTTAATAAAATAAAATGATTATTATTCAATTTATTAAGATAAAAGCACACGTAAATTAAATAAAAGTTGATTTTAAAATATAATTATATCATTTAATAAAATTGTGGGCCGGATGGGTCATGTGAGAAGCCCGATCAAGACCCGCTCCTACCCGACCCGTGTCCTAAACCGGGTTGGGTCAGGTCCGTCTTGTAGGTTGAGCTAAAATTATCATCCCTATTCTCAACAGTTAGACTACTATAAAAACTACTATGAATTGAAAGTCCTATCACAAAACATAGGATAATAGGTGATATGGATGAGTCTGGAATCGAGAACATGGAGGATTAAGTGAGAGGTATTTTCCGCTTCGGATGGCAGTAGCACAACCCGTAGCACATGAGCCTTATGAAGAGCCCATTTGTTTCCAATACACCGTCGCCTGAGGCGGACAATACCTTGCAGCAAGGCTTTCCCTGTCATGATTCGGATACCATCCGCATCAATAGACGATACTAACAGCAATAGAGAGTAGAGCAATAGACATACTTGCAACGCTTGCCTTCTTCCACGTATCATTGGCCCTCCAAATTCTCTCACCTGCCGAAATATAAAATGCATCAGGAAGATAAAGAGTAAATGTTAAGTGTATAATACACTACGAGTCCATTGTATAAATTTCTCTTAGATCTTGACAGTTCAAAGTTCTTATAATTTTTGAACTGTCAACTTTACACCAGTCAAAATCATAATGTGGATTTATACAATGAACTCATCATGTATTACACACTGGACATTCAATCAGAAGATCACTTACGGCAGGCTACTGCTCCAACCAAAACAACCCCAAAAAGAGAAAAAATGAAAAAGGCAAACTGTACAAGAATAAATATTTCAAGATGAAACACGGAGATAGGTGTCCAGATGGTTTTTCCATCAAAAGGAAAGAGGTCAAAATAAGAGCTTGGAGAAATGAATACCGGTGGATAGTGCAGAAGAAGTAGGAGGGAAACGACCCAGAAGCAGAGACTCCATTTTTTGACTCCTTACTCAGACGTCTGCAGAATTAGATCTCTGAGAGTTGTGACCTCACCACTTTATATAGAATCCAACAGTGCAGAAAAGCCAAAAGCTGCAGATCTCATTCCTCTCACTCACCACTTTCTTTATTTGGAGAGCAAATGTTAATATTATTGTTGTCTTGTATCACAGTAGATAAAACATTCAAAATAAGAGCACGTGAATCAATTAAGTAATTTATATTGTCTCGATATATATTATTTATTGATTTGATTTAGATATCATCTTAATATTCTGTTATCATTTATTTCATGGTTTAGTTATTTTTCTGAGCATATAGATAGGTGTCACATGCGTGCTAATTTTCTAGCGCTGTCTTGACCCGCCCAACCTTAGGAGCTTGTCCTAAGTCAGCCTTAACTAGTGTTGTTAGTCGAGCCGGTTCATGACCCGGCTGGGCCGGGCCCGAACCGGACCGGGAAGGAAATGGTCCCGGCCGACGGTTCGTGTCCAAATGAACCGGCCCGGAACCATCATGCAGGTGGGCCGGGCTGAACCGGTCATATTTTTTTTAAAATTTTTAGGGTACTATTTAGGATTTTATGCACGATTTTAAAATAAAAATGAAAGATTTCATAATTAGAATTCGAGCCGAGGTCTTCAACTTGAAAATTATGAATCTTAACCAACTGGACTAATCATATTTTACTTATATTTTTACATTTAATATTATACAATAATTTAAAAAAAAGACAGATACGTAGCCTTTCTGGTTTGGCT
>JAOYND010134666.1:0-10159 GCA_025802135.1 Lagerstroemia fauriei | reverse complement strand
TCAAATACTTGTAACAACTCAATTACCCACCAATTATTACTCTTTTAACTAAATTACATTGCATAGTTGTAATTCAGTTCAAAGACTTGTAACGACTCGATTACCCACCAATTACAGCTCTTTCAATTCAATTATAACGCATAGATGTAAATCAATTTAAAGACTTCCAACGACCCAATTACCAACATATTGCAACTCTTTTAACTAAATTAAACCTCATATTTGCAAATGAATTCAAAGACTTGTAACGACTCTATTACTCACCAATTACAACTCTTTTAACTAAATTACAACTTATAGTTGTGATTCAGTTCAAAGACTTGTAACTACCCAATTCCTCAGCAATTACAACCATTTTAACTAAATTACAACTCATAGTTGTAAATTAATTTAAAGACTTGTAACGACCTTGTTACTCACCAATTACAACACTTTTAATTAAATTAGAACTGATAGTTGTGAATCAATTCAAAGACTTGTAACGACCCTATTACTCACAAATTACAACTCTTTTAACTAAATTACAACTCCTAGTTGTAAATCTATTCAAAGACTTGTAATAGCCCAATTACTCACTAATTACTTAATTTTAACTACATTACAACCCATAGTTGCAATTCAGATCAAAGACTTGTAACTGGCCAATTAACCACAAATTACAACTATTTTAACTAAATTGCAACTTATAGTTGTAAAAAAATTCAAAGACTTGTAATGACCCAATTACCAACCAATTACAACACTTTTAACTAAATTACAACTTATAATTGTGATTCAGTTCAAAGACTTGTAACGTCCCAATTCCTCAGCAATTACAACCCTTTTAACTAAATTACAACTTATACTTGTGATTCAGTTCAAAGACTTGTAACGACCCAATTCCTCAGCAATTATTACTCTTTTAACTAAATTACGACTCAAAGTTGTAATTCAGTTCAAACAATTGCAACGGTCCAATTACCCACAAATTACAACTCTTTTAACTAAATCACCACTCATTGCTATAAATATGTTCGACGATTTGTAACGGCCCAATTAATGACAAATTACAACTCTTTTAACTGAATTACAACTCATAGTTGAAATTCCGTTCAAATACTTGTAACAACTCAATTACCCACCAATTATTACTCTTTTAACTAAATTACATTGGATAGTTGTAATTCAGGTCAAAGACTTGTAACGACTCTATTACTCACCAATTACAACTCTTTTAACTAAATTACAATTTATAGTTGTGATTCAGTTCAAAGACTTGCAACGACCCATTTCCTCAGCAATTACAACCATTTTAACTAAAGTACAACTCATAGTTGTAAATCAATTCAAAGACTTGTAACGACCCTGTTACTCACCAATTACAACACTTTTAATTAAATTACAACTCATAGTTTTAAATCAATTCAAAGACCTGTAACGACCCTATTACTCACAAATTACAACTCTTTTAACTAAATTACAACTCTTAGTTGTAAATCTATTAAAAGACTTGTAATGGCATAATTACTCACTAATTACAACCCTTTTAACTAAATTACAACTCATAGTTGTAATTCAGTTCAAAGACTTATAACTGCACAATTACCAACAAATTTCAACTTTTTTAACTAAATTAAAACTCAGGGTTGTAAATCAATTCAAAGACTTGTAACGACCCTAATACTCACCAATTAAAACTCTTTTAACTAAATTACAACTTATAGTTGTGATTCAGTTCAACGACTTGTAATGACCCAATTCCTCAGCAATGACAACTCTTTTAACTAAATTACAACTCAAAAGTTGTAATTCTGTTCAAAGACTTGCAACAGCCCAATTTCCCACAACTTACAACTCTTTTAACTAAATTACAAGTCATAGTTGTAATTCAGTTCAAAGACTTGTAACGGCCCAATTACCCACAAATTACAACTCTTTTAACTAAATTGTAACTCATAGTGGTAAATAAATTCAATGACTTGTAATGGCCTAATTACCGATCAATTACAACTCTTTTAACTAAATTACAACACATTACTGTAAATAAATTTGTCCATTTGTAACGGCCCAATTACCGACAAATTACTACTCTTTTAACTAAATTACAACTTATAGTTGTAATTTAGTTCAAAAACTTGTAACGACCCAAATACCCACCACTTACAACTCTTTTAACTAAATTACAACTCATAGTCGTAAATCAATTCAAAGACTTGTAATGACCCTAATACTTACCAATTACAACTCTATTAACTAAATTACAACTTATACTTGTGATTCAATTCAAAGATTTGTAACGACCCAATTCCTCAGCAATTGCAACTCTTTTAACTAAATTACAATTCAAACTTGTAATTCAGTTCAAATACTTGCAACGGTCCAATTACCCACAAATTACAACTCTTTTAACTAAATTACAAGTCATAGTTGTAATTCAGTTCAAAGACTTGTAACGGCCCAATTACCCACAAATTACAACTCTTTTAACTAAATTATAACTCATAGTGGTAAATAAATTCAAAGACTTCTAGTGACCTAATTAAAGATCAATTACAATTCTTTTGACTAAATTACAACTCATTGCTGTAAATAAGTTCAACAGTTTGTAACGGCCCAATTACTGACAAATTACAACACTTTCAATTGAATTACAACTCATAGTTGAAATTCCGTTCAAATACTTGTAACAACTCAATTACCCACCAATTATTAATCTTTTAACTAAATTACATTGCATAGTTGTAATTCAGGTCAAAGACTTGTAATGACTCGATTACCCACCAATTACAGCTCTTTTAATTCAATTATAACTCATAGTTGTTGTAGACACCCGATTTTGACCCGATCAAACCACATTTCATTCGTATTTGTTTCTCGTATTTATTTTTTGTTTTTTGTTGTTTGTTTGTTTTTTTATTTCTGTTGTTTTTTTTCTTTCAAGATAGAAAGTAAAAAACATGGAATCACCCTATTACCCACAAATTACAACTCTTTTAACTAAATTACAATTCATGTTTGTAAATCAATTCAAAGACTTGTAATGACCCTAATACTTACCAATTAAAAGTCTTTTAACTAAATTACAACTCATAGTTCTAATTCAGTTCAAAGACTTGTAACGTCCCAAATACCCACTACTTAGAACTCTTTTAACTAAATTACAACTCATTGTTGTAATTCAGTGCAAAACTCAGAATTGTAATTCAGTTCAAAGACTTGTAACAATCCAAATACTCACCAATGACAACTCTTTTAACTAAATTACAACTCATAGTTGTAAATTAATTCAAAGACTTCTAACAACCCTAATACTCACCAATTATATCTCTTTTAACAAAATTACAACTCATAGTTGTAATTTAGTTCATAGGCTAGTAATGATCTAAATACTCACAAACTAGAACTGTTTTAACAAAATTGTAACTCATAGTTGTAATTCAGTTAAAAGACTTGTAACGATCCAAATACGCAGCACTTATAACTCTTTTAACTAAATTACAACTCATGCTTATAAATCAATTCAAAGACTTGTATGACCCAATTACTCGCAAATTACTACTTTTTTTTAACTAAATTACAACACAGTGGTGCAAATCAATTCAAAAACTTGTAACGATATAATTAATCTCAAATTACAACTCTTTTAACTAAATTACAACTCGTTGTAATTCAGTTCAAAAACATGGAAAGACACAATTACCCACCAATTACAACTCTTTTAACTAAATTACAACTCATAGTTGTAATTCGGTTCAAAGACTTGTATCGATCCAAATACGCACCAATTATAACTCTTTTAACTAAATTGCAACTCTCATTTGTAAATCAAGTCAAAGACTTGTAACAACCCTAATACTCACCAATGAAAAGTCTTTTAACTAAATTACAACTCATAATTCCAATTCAGTTCAAAGACTTGTAACGCCCCTAATACCCACAAATTACAACTCTTTTAACTAAATTCCAACTCATTCCTGTAATTCAGTGCAAAACTCATAATTGTAATTCAGTACAAAGACTTGTAACCATCCAAATACTCACCAATGACAACTCTTTTAACTAATTTACAACTCATAGTTCTAATTCAGTTCAAAGAATTTTAACGTTCCAAATACCCGCCAATTACAACTCTTTTAACTAAATTACAATTTATAGTTGTAATTCAGTTCATAGACTTGTAACTGCCCAATTATCCACAAATTAAATCTTTTTTAACTAAATTACAACTCATAGTAGTGAATAAATTCAAGGACTTATAATGGCCTAATTACCAACCAATTACAACTCTTTTAACTAAATTAAAACTCTTCGCTGCAAATAAATTCAAAGACTTGTAACGACCCAATTACATACTAACTACAACTCTTTTAATTAAATTACAACTAATAGTTGTAATTCGGTTCAAATAATTGTAACGACTCAATTACCAACCAATTACAACTCTTTTAACTAAATTACATCGCATAGATGTAATTCAGTACAAAGACTTGTAACAACTGTTTTAACTAAATTACAACTCATAGTTGTAAATGAATTCAAAGACTTGCAACGACCCAATTCTTAACAAATTACAACTCTTTTAACTAAATTACTACTCATAGTTGTAATTCAGTTCGTAGGCTGGTAATGATCCAAATATTCACCAACTACAACTTTTTTAACAAAATTACAACTCATAGTTGTAATTCAGTTCAAAGACTTGTAACGATCCAAATACGCACCACTTACAACTCTTTTAACTAAATTACAACTCATGCTTGTAAATCAATTCAAAGAATTGTGTGACCTAATTACTCGCAAATTACGACTCTTTTAGCTAAACCACTACTCAGTAGTGTAAATCAATTCAAAAACTTGTAACGATAAAATTAATCAATAATTACAACCCTTCTAACTAATTTACCACTCATAGTTGTAATTCATTTCAAAAACTTGTAATGACCCAAATACCCACCAATTACAACTCTTTTAACTAAATTACAATTCAAAGTTGTACTTCAGTTAAAAAAATTGTAACGATCCAAATACGCACCACTTATAACAGTTTTAACTAAATTACAATTCATGGTTATAAATCAATTCAAAAACTTGTAACGAAACAATTAATCAATAATTACAACCCTTTTAACTAATTTACAACTTATAGTTGTAATTCAGTTCAAAAACTTGTAATTACCCAAATACCCACCAATTACAACTGTTTTAACTAAATTACAACTCATGGTTGTAAATCAATTCAAAGACTTGAATGACCCAATTACTCGCATATTACGACTCTTTTAACTAAATTCCAACACAGTAGTGTAAATCAATTCATAAACTTGTTACGATATAATTAATCACAAATTACAACTCTTTTAACTAAATTACAACTGATAGTTGCAATTCTGTTCAAAAACATGGAATGACCCAAATACCCACCAATTACAACTCTTTTAACTAAATTACAACTCATAGTTGTACTTCAGTTCAATAAGTTGTATCGACCAAACTATCCACCAATTACAACTCTTTTAACTAAATTACAACTCATAGTTGTAAATCAATTAAAAGACTTGTAACGACATTAATACTCACACATTACAACTCTTTTAACTAAATTACTACTCATAGTTGTAAATCAATTAAAAGACTTGTAACGACCCAATTTCCCACCAATTACAACTCTTTTAACTAAATTACACCGCATAGTTGTAATTCAGTGCAAAGGCTTGTAAAGATCCGATTACCCACTAAGAACAACTCTTTTAACTAAATAATAACTCATAGTTGTAAATCAATTCAAAGACTTGCAACGACCCAATTACCCACAAAATACAACTCTTTTAACCAAATTACAAGTCATAGTTTTAAATTAATTCAAAGACTTGTAACGACCCTAATACTCACTAATTATACCTCTTTTAACAGAATTACAACTCATAGTTGTAATTCAGTTAATAGGCTAGTAATGATCCAACTACTCACCAACTACAACTCTTTTAACAAAATTATAACTTAAAGTTGTAATTCAGTTAAAAGATTTCTAGCGATCCAAATACGCACCACTTACAGCTATTTTAACTAAATTACAACTCATGCTTGTAAATAAATTCAAAGACTTGTATGACCCAATTACTCGCAAGTTCCGACTGTTTTAACTAAACTACTACTCAGTAGTGTAAATCAATTCAAAAACTTGTAACGATACAATTAATCAATAATTACAACCCTTTTAACTAATTTACAACTTATAGTTGTAATTCATTTCAAAAACTTGTAATGACCCAAATACCCACCAATTACAACTATTTTAACTAAATTACAACTCATAGTTGTACTTCCGTTCAAAAACTTGTAACGATCCAAATACGCACCACATACAACTCTTTTAACTAAATTACAACTCATGGTTGTAAATCAATTCAAAGACTTGTATGACCCAATTAGTCGCAAATTACGACTTTTTTAACTAAATTACAACACAGTGGTGCAAATCAATTCAAAAACTTGTTACGATATAATTAATCACAAATTACAACTCTTTTAGCTAAATTACAAGTGATAGTTGCAATTCTGTTCAAAAACATGAAATGACCCAAATACCCACCAATTACAACTCTTTTAATTAAATTACAACTCATAGTTGTAATTCAGTTCAAAAACTTGTAATGACCCAAATACCCACCAATTACAACTTTTTTAACTAAATTACAACTCAAAGTTGCACTTCGGTTCAAAAACTTGTAACAATACAAATACGCACCACTTACAAGTCTTTTACCTATATTACAACTCATGGTTATAAATCAATTCAAAGACTTGTATGACCCAATTACTCGCATATTACGACTCTTTTAACTAATTACAACACAGTAGTGTAAATCAATTCAAAAACTTGTTACGATATAATTAATCACATATTACAACTCTTTTAGCTAAATTACAAGTGATAGTTGCAATTCAGTTCAAAAACATGAAATGACCCAAATACCCACCAGTTACAACTATTTTAACTAAATTACAACTCATAACTGTAAATCAAATAAAAGACTTGTAACGACATTAATACTCACAAATTACAACTCTTTTAACTAAATTACTACTCATAGTTGTAAATCAATTTAAAGACTTGTAACGACCCAATTAATCAATAATTACAACCCTTTTAACTAATTTACAACTCATAGTTGTAATTCAGTTCAAAAACTTATAATGACCCAAATACCCATCAATTACAACTCTTTTAACTAAATTACAACTAATACTTGTACTTCAGTTCAAAAACTTGTAACGATCCAAATATGCACCACTTACAATTCTTTTAAGTAAATTACAACTCATGGTTGTAAATCAATTCAAAAACTTGTATGATCCAATTACTCGCAAATTACAACTTTTTTAACTAAATTACAACACAGTCGTGTAAATCAATTGAAAAACTTGTAACGGCCGAATTACCCACTAATTACAACTCTTTTAACTAAATTAAGACTCATAGTTGTAATTCAGTTCAAAGACTTGTAACGATTCAAATGTGCACCAATTACAAGTCTTTTAACTAAATTACAACTCATATTTGTAAATTAATTCAAAGACTTGTAACGATCCTAATACTCACCAATTAAAAGTCTTTTAACTAAATTACAACTCATAGTTCTAATTCAGTTCAAAGACTTGTAACGTCCCAAAGACCCACTAATTACAACTCTTTTAACTAAATTCGAACTCATTGTTGTAATTTAGTGCAAAACTCATAATTGTAATTCAGTTCAAAGACTTGTAACGATCCAAACACTCAACAATGACAACACTTTTAACTAAACTACAAATCATAGTTGTAATTCAGTTCAAAGACTTGTAACAATACAAATATGCACCAATTACAACACTTTTAACTAAATTACAACTCACAGTTGTAATTTAGTTCAAAAACTTGTAACGACCCAGTTGCTCACCTTTTAACTAAATTACGACTCATAGTTGTAATTCAGTTCAAAGACTAGTAACGATCCAAATACGCACAAATTGCAACACTTTTAACTGAATTACAACTCATAATTCCAATTCAGTTCAAAGACTTGTAACGTTCCAAATATCCATCAATTACAACTCTTTTAACTAAATTACAATTTATATTTGTAATACAGTTCATAGACCTGTAACGGCCCAATTATCGACAAATTAAATCTTTTTTAACTAAATTACAACTCATAGTGGTGAATAAATCCAAAGACTTATAATGGCCTAATTACAACCAATTACAACTCTTTCAACTAAATTAAAACTCTTCGCTGCAAATAAATTCAAAGACTTGTAACGACCCAATTACCTACTTACTACAAAACCCTTTAATTAAATAACAACTAATAGTTGTAATTCAGTTCAAATACTTGTAACGACTCAATTACCCACCAATTAAATCTCTTTTTAACTAAATTACAACTCATTGTTGTAAATCAATTAAAAGGCTTGTAATGACACGATTACCAACTAATTACAACTCTTTTAACTCAATTACAACTCACAGTTGTAAATCAATTCAAAGACTTGCAACGACCCAATTACCCACAAATTACAACTTTTGTAACTAAATTACAACTTATAGTTCTAATTAAGTTAAAAGACTTGTAACGACCTAAATACCCACCAATTACAACTCTCTTAACGAGACTTCATCTCATAGTTGTAATTCAGGTTAAAGACTTGTAACGACACCCACTAATTACAACTCTTTTTATTGAATTAGAAGTTATAGTTGTAATTCAGTTCAAAGAGATGTGACGACTCAATTATCAAGCAATTACAACTCTTTTAACTAAATTTCAACTGATACTTGTAAATCAATTCAAAGACTTGTAATGACCCTAATACTCACCAATTAAAATTCTTTGAACTAAATTACAACTCATAGTTCTAATTTAGTTCAAAGACTTGTAACGTCCCAAATACCCACTAATTACAACTCTTTTAACTAAATTCCAACTCATAGTTGTAATTCAGTGCAAAACTGATAATTATAATTCAGTTCAAAGACTTGTAACGATCCAAATACTCAACAATGACAACTCTTTTAACTAAACTACAACTCATAGTTGTAATTCAGTTCAAAGACTTGTAACGATATAAATATGCACCAATTACAACTCTTTTAACTAAAGTACTACTTATAGTTGTAATTTAGTTCAAAAACTTCTAACGACCCAATTGCTCACCTTTTAACTAAATTACAGCTCATAGTTGTAATTCTATTCAAAGACACTTAACAACCAAATTACCCACCAATTAAAACAATTTTAACTAAATTACAACTCATTCTATTAAATAAATTAAAAAACTTTTAACTATACAATTACCAACAAATTTCAACTCTTTTAACTAAATTACAACTCATAGTTATAATTCAGTTCAATGACTTGTAACGTTCCAAAGACCCGCCAATTACAACTCTTTTAACTAAATTACAATTTATAGTTGTAATTCAGTTCATAGACCTGTAACGGCCCAATTATCCACAAACTAAATTTTTTTTAACTAAATTACAACTCATAGTAGTGAATAAATTCAAAGACTTATAATGCCCTAATTACCAACCAATTACAACTCTTTTAACTAAATTAAAACTCTTCGCCGCAAATAAATTCAAAGACTTGCAACGACCCAATTACCTACTAACTACAACTCTTTTAATTAATAGTTGTAATTCGGTTCAAATACTTGTAACGACTCAATTACCCACTAATTACAACTCTTTTAACTAAATTACAACTCCTAATTGCAATTAAGTTCATAGACTTATAACTGCCCAATTACCCACAAATTACAACTATTTTAACTAAATCGCAACTCAAAGTTGTAAATAAATTCAAAGACTTGTAATGACCCAACTACCAACCAATTACAACTCTTTTAAATAAATTACAACTCATAATTGTAAATCTATTCAAAGACTTGTCACGGCCCAAATATCCACAAATTGCAACTCTTTGAACTAAATTAAAACTCATAGTGGTAATTAAATTCAAAGACTTGTAACGCCTAATTACCCACCAATTATAACTCTTTTAACTAAATTATGACTCATCGCTTCAAATACTTGTAACGACTCAATTACCCACCAATTAAACTCTTTTAACTAAATTACATCGCATAGTTGTAATTCAGTTTAAAGACTTGTAATGACACGATTACCCACTAATTA
>JAOYND010134345.1:0-10162 GCA_025802135.1 Lagerstroemia fauriei | reverse complement strand
CTTCAACATGTATCATTGAATCTTCTTGAGTGCATATTTCCTGAATCAGCCCAATAAGACTTTCCTTGAACATCTTGGCTCGCGCCCTCGTAATCGGACCCGCCGGAACTCAAACCATATCTACTGAAGCACCCTTTGGATTTGCATTAATGTCTTCCAATCGCCTCACTCGAGCTCTTGTCACCGAATCAAGAGGAACATCAATTGCATTCTTCAAACCCGTATCTAGGATCACATAAGGTATTATGTTCTATAATGGTTCTTCAGCTATATTTACATACTTAAAAAATCACAATTAACATCTAAACAACCATACAAGTAAACAAAACACAAGCACATGCTCATATAAAAAATCAAATGCTATTAAGTAAATAACCAAAATCAATCATCTTGTTCCATCTAATAAGCAAAAACAATCATCTTGTTTCATATCCAAGGGTAATCGTTTTTCACCTTTCTCTTACGTTCAAAGAAATTTCATTCTACTCTAGAATTAAGAACCTGAAATAACATCTCCAAGAAACTCCCACAAATTGGTAACACGAAGGAGGGAAAAAAAAGTGATTTTGAGGCTGAATATCGGTGGATTGGAGATAATAAGGATGTCTTCCTTTCCAAAATCAAGTTACATTTATACAAACATAATTCACAAAGCAGATGAAGAATATTAATCTGGCATCATATCACCGAAATATTAAGCAATTGAATTTAGGTACGCTCAATGATAGTGATAAATTCCTGATTAAGATTTAGAAAAGAAATGGAGTGTCCTAAATATAGTCTTAAGGAAGAACCAACCACAAAGGATACTGTTTCTAGCAAAAACACCCGAATTCATAAAGTCTCCACTTTGATTAAATCTAAGAATGCACATGTCCCCCAAATTATTAATTCATGTGAATTTAAGAAAGAAAGATAAATTCATACTTCAGCTTGCATACTTCAGAGTGCACATGAGCCTTTTTCCTTAACAGATTGTCCTAGAAGTCTTACATTTTTGCTTCAGCTTGCCCATGTTCGGGAGTGGGCTGCTTGTTCACGATCAGTTCTATGTGAAACTAGATGTATCAAAGCAAACAAAAGTATCATAGTAGGTATGTGAAATCAAATACAGTTATCAATGAAGAATCCACAAGAGTCAGAGTAGGTATTTTGTTCACAACAAGAACTCATGATTGTAGATTGCACATCAGTGCCTCTCTAAATGTGAATCAATTATCCAATTCAAATAGCCTCAATAATTTGAATTTAGAAAAAGAATTAAGGATTCTGAACTCACACGTGAAGATTGGGAGGCAGGGTGTATTGGATTGGTTCGGAGTCGTCGAAGGAAGAAGAAAAGGAATAGCTAGCGGCAACAAATCAATTAATTGTTTAGGGTTTCATTATTTTTTAATTTTTCAATTGAATTGGTTTTTATAGGTTAAAAAAATGGGTTTAGCCGGCCGAGTAAGAGGACCTAACAGGGTTCTGAATGCAAAAGGGTTTAAATCTAAAATCAGAACGGACTGATGACTGATTTTCTTCAACTATTCTCCCCGCTGTTTTTTTTTTTCCATTTTCCTAATGGACCCACAAGCCCCTTCTTCATTACCATTGTTGTTGTTCCCAATGAAACCAAAGTTTTCTATTTATACCGTCTATTATTAATTTTATTTTTAAATTTTTAAATTTTTTACCAATTAGAAGTCACTTGAAGAAAGAAATTCAAGGAAAGTCCTTCAAATTTGCCCCTGTTATTTTTCTAACTTGATTAGTCAATATCGAATTGAGTAGCAACTTAGGGCTTGAAATTTGATTTTTCTATGCCAGTTCCTAACTTTTTGATACTACATTCCATTTTTCTTTGATCCTCGATGCGTCATGAGTCAAATGAAGCTAGTCTTTCTCGATTTGGACCTTCAAAAAATTAGTTATGAGTTTTGAAATAAAAATAGTCAAATTTGGATGAATTTAATAGATTCGGCAATTTTCACTCAATAAATCATGATTTCCTCTACGGATTGAATCTCAATGTCCATGATACATCAAATCGAAGCAAATTCAATGCTCCTCACAATGAATCTACATTCTCTCCATGTTGACTTTATTTGGATCCTCCATTTTACTCCCGAAGGCTATATTTGATTGCATATCGGTGCTTGCTAACTCGATTTTTCGAGATTGAGGTCCAAGCTTCTCCTGGACCAAAATGAGGTGCCTACAACTACCCCTCTTGAAAGCTACTTTCGGTAATAAATCAATGAATTCGATGAGAGGAGAGTTTCAAAGATAAAAGGCATATCTAATTTTGGATCGGAAAGACACAGAATACTTATATTCTAAGTAGTCTTTCTCTGAGCTTTCTTCTTGTTCGTTTTCTTTCTTCTTATTTTTCTCTCTTTTCTATTTTTTACTCTTTACAATTTTCTATTTTTAATTTTTCATCTTTTCTCTAGTGTGTTTTTCTATCTCCATTATATTTTTAGTTTTTTAAATTTTTTTAGTTTTTTAAAATTTTTATGTTTTTTATTGTTATTTTTTGTTTTCTCTTATTTATTTTTTTGTGTCTTCCATTTTTTTTTATTTTTCTACTTTTTGTTTTCTATATAAGTTATGACAAATAAAGAACTAAAGGAAAGAAGCACCCAATCAAATTTGAAAAGAAAAATAGAGATGCGCTCCGAGCACAAAGACGAATTCACTCACGGGACGTGAGGAGGGAGGGGATAAGCTACTAGGCACATGGACGAGTGCATGCACGAGGCATGTGAAGGAGAAGATATGCTAGCAGGGGAAACAGAAACACGCTCAGGGCATGTGGAGAGAGAAGATATGTTGTTGAGTGCAGAGGCAAATACATGCACAGGACGTGTGGAGGGAGAAGATATGCTGCTGGGCAAATAGAGGAATATACGCCTGGGGCGTGTGAAGGGAGAAAATACGCTACTAGGCATAGAGACAAATATATGCACGAGGCATGTGGAGGGGAAGAAATTCTATTGTGCGTAGAGACGGACACACGCCCGGGGCGTATGGAGGGAGAAGATAAGTTATTGGGTGCAAAGACGGATACACACACGGGGCATGTGAATGGAAAAGATATGCTACGACACGCACAAATTAATACACGCACATGACGTGTGAAGGGGTAGATATGCTATTAGGCTACTGGGAGCAGGGACGAAAGCACACATGGGTGTGTGGAGAAGGAGATGATACGCTAATGGTCGCGGAGAAGAAAGCACGAACATGGCATGTGGAGGAAGAGGATATGCTACTAGGCATAGATACAAAAGCACGTATGAGCCTTGCAAAGGGAGAAGATATGCTACTGGGCACAAAGATGAATACATGCACAAGGCATGTGGAGGGAGACAGGGAACAGAGAAGAAGACACACCCTAGGATTGTGGAGGGAGAAGATACGCTGCTGGGCATAGAGACGATTACACACAAGGGGCATGTAGAGAGAGAAGACACAGTGTTGGCGCAGAGAACAATACACACTTGGGGCGTATGAAGGGAGAAATACGCTACTGGGCATAAAGCCAAATACACGTAGGGGCATGCGAAGGGAGAAAAAAACACTACTTGGTACAAAAGACAAATAAATGCACGTACGCTACTAGGCACAAAAATGCTCACTGTCTGTATCGAGGGAGAAGATACAGTACTGGGCGCATAGGCAAATACACACTTGAGGGGTGTAGAGGGAGAAGATATGCTACTGAAAGTATGCTCGCGCGTGAGGAACGATAAGATACACAACTAGACACAAAGACAACTACACGCTCTGGGCGTAAGGAGGAAGAAGATACACTATTGAGTACAACAAAGAAGAAATACACTATTGAGTGCAAAAAAGAAGAAATACGCTATTGGGTACAAAAAAGAAGAAATAAGCTATTGGGTGTATAAAAGAAGGGAAAGGAAATATGATGTTGGGCACAAAAAAAAGGAAAACTGGGCATAGAAAGGAAAATATGCTAATGAACATTGAAAAGAAGAACTGCGCTACTAGGTGTAGAAAAAGGAAATACGTTATTCGGCGCAAAAAAGAAGATACGCTATTTGGCTTAGAAAAGAAGAAATACGTTGCTAGGCACAAAAAAGAAGAAAGATGCTACAAGTCATAGAAATATGAAATATGCTAACGGACACAGAAAAAAAAAAAGAAATACGCTACTGGGTGTAGAAAAGAAGAAATACGTTGCTGGTCACAAAAAAGAAATACACTATTGAGCTTAAAAATAGGAAATACACTTCTGGATGCAGCAAAAAGAAGTACATATTAGGCTTAGAAAAGAAGAAATATGCTCTTGAACAAAGAAAAAGGAAAATATGCTACTAGGCACAGAAAACCAGTAATACACTACTTGCTGCAAAAAAAAGAAGGAAATATGCTACTATGCATAAGAATGAATACATGCACGTGGCATGCGAAAGGAGACAATACGCTATTGGGCATAGAGATGAATGCATGGACGAGGCGTGTGGAGGGAGAAAACACGATATTGGGCGTAGAGATGAATACTTGCTCGGCGCATGTAGAGAGAGAAGTTATGCTACCGAGCGTAGAGATTAAAGCATGCTCAGGCATGAGGAGGGAGAAGATGTGCTACTGGGCACATAAAAGAAGATATATGCTACTGGTGCAAAAAAGAAGAAAAAAGAAATACGCTACTAGGCACAGAAAAGAAAATACACTATTGGGTGTAGAAAAGAATAAATATGCTGTTGGGTATAGAAAAGAAGAAATAAGCTACCCGTTTCAACGCTTTACAAAATGTTCCCATGAAAAAGAATTCATTCTACATAATACTTACACATGATTCGGTGTTTTAAAGATGTCACAACCCGAAAATTTTACAGAGTTTCCCCTTATTTTTACAATATTCCATATCATACAAAAACCTGCTATATCATCCATCAAGATAACATCTACTCCAACATCATATTCACATCCATAACCATCTTTCTACCATCCAAAAACAAGCTCAACAAAAAATTCAAGTCGTAACATTATATACAAACTATTAGACTTCTAATTTACATAACCTTAATATCTATCTACAAGAGGCTTGACGCTGATCCCCGAAAAAAACCAAAATGCTAATTCCAGCGGCTCATCTTTCTTCTATTTAGCTGAAAAGAAAAATATCGCAGGGGTGAGCTGCAGGCTCTGTGAGTACAAATTTCTAGAGTACAAATGAAAGTGCTCAATCATACTATTTATGCAATGCATAGAATCAATCAATACAAATAATAGCCATGAGGTCGCAGTTCATTTGCGACATAATTATGACGGTATCGAGACTCCGCTCTTTGACGATACCATAACCCGTGAAATAATCAATATCAATCTTCCTTCCAATCTTCTGGTGCCCTTCAACTACACACCTCACACCCACGGGGGCCGCCCATTACCCTCAGGAGATAAGAACAATTTTAATTTATCTTATTTTTAAATTTCCGCGGAGAATCGGTAGTAAATTAAATCTCTTTATTTCCTCTTTGATTTATATTGTCTTTTTTTTCTTTGGCCCATTTCTAGTCCGCCAGCTTAGCAGTTACCATGGCTATTTATAATCACATACAATAATTTAAAATATGTATAATATTGCACACACTGACATGCAAATTTTATAGCAATTAAAAGTAATCTCATTCCTATATATCGATTTTAATATAACAAATAAATGTACAACATTTGCAATATATATATATATATATATGCTCATACAACAGGATGCAAATGCATGCAACGCATTATAATTTTTATATATATATTAACGAGGTGATTATATATATATATATATATAACATACTATAAATTATTCTACAATAGAAAAGAGCACTGACAACCCCCTTCAGTCGGTCTACCGATCTTAGTCTCCAAGAGATCTATTTCCAATCTCTTCAAGCCCTATCATATTAATCATAGTAAAAAAAAAATCAACTTATATAATATATTTACATATGTATTCAAATAAAAATAACCATAAAAATACTTGTGTAGTTTAATCTACTTCACCATGGTCAACCCTATAACCTTCACATATCCTACTATCCATACTTTTATACCCAAATCATACCAACTATAATATCCTATCAAGTAATAAAATCTACTAACCTTGAAATGAGCCTAATTTACATCATATTTATTTATTTTTCCTCCTTAACTGAGCGTCCCCAATCTCTCTGTCTCAGTTCTTCTTCTCTCTGTCTCGCTCTCTATTTCGGTGGCTAGGGAAACGGTTGGGTGGTTGTTTAAAATGAAAAGGTAAGTGGATATATACATGGGATTTTCAGCCGGTGGAAGAGAAAATGTAAACCACATGATTATGGTCCCTAATCTCTTCGAAAAAAAATAATTAATGGGCTTATGGGCTTAAATGGCTATCCCATGAGCTCACAATTCCTCCCCGCTAATTTAAAATTTCGTTCTCGAAATTTATTTACCTGACTCAGGAAAAAGGTATGGGTATTTGATCCTCATAGCATCCTCAGCTTCCCAAGTCGCTTGTTCCTTGGATTGACTTTTCCGTAAGACTTTTACTAATGGGATCTTCTTTGTTCGAAGTACTTGCTCCTTTCTGACAAGTATCGCCACCGGTTCCTCCTCATATGTCAGGTTCTCATTTAGATCCACTAGTTGATAAGTCAGGATGTGAGAAGAGTCTGGCACATACTTGCGTAGCATTGAGATGTGGAACACATTCTGTATACGAGATAAGTCTAGAGATAGAGCCAATCTATATGCCACTTTACCAATACGCTCGAGGATTTCATATGGCTCGATGTACCTTGGACTAAGTTTCTCTCCCACTTCAGGACCTTACAAAGCATTCCAATGAAAAGAGAATTTGTTTTATAGAGTGTTCCCAGTCGCTTAAGGGATTTCCAGAACGTTCCCTTGAATGGAAAAGTCATTTTACAGAATGCTCCCACCTACTTCAGGATTTTACAGAACATTCCCACAAAAAGTAAATTCATTTTATGGAACATCCCAATGAAAGGAAAAGTCATTTTACAAAATGCTCCCACTAGTTTCGGGGTTTTATAGAACGTTCCGACCCACTCCAGGAATTTACAGAATGTTCCCACGAAAGGAAAAATAGTTTTACAAAATGCTCCCACCCGCTTTTGGATTTTATGAAGTGTTCACCAGAAAACAAAAATTGCATGATAAAGATGTTCTCTGGTGTCAAGAGGGATACATGCTCTAAACTTAGAAACGGGTGCAAATATAAACACGCTTCGAACACGGAAGGGATAACACACTTCAAGCGTGGCATGGGAAACAAGCGAAACTGCATTGCGCCTTGAGCATGGAGTAACTGATGTGCTTGAGTGTGTGTTGAACACTTGCCATTGAGCTTGAGTGTTGGAATCACTGGTTCTACGTTTGGGTCATGGTAGCATTTTTACTTTTGCCCCACTCATTCGAGTCTGTCGCTAGTGAGTGTTGGAATCACTAGTCCCTAATCCAGTGTCCACCATAATTCGTTAGCCTTTTCTTGATTAATCAAGCTTCGGTTTGATCTGGCAATGTCATTTCTCAATGTTTCTCTTTGCCTAAATGTAAAGCCAAGCAACAAGTAATTTTATCGTTAGTTCCACTTTTAACGGTCATAATCACATATGTGCCTTTTTTTTATTGTGTGATCAACTCGAAGAGTGGTCGCAACTTGTTCTAGGAGAAGAGTTGCCATTGCAGACATAATTTACAAAAATGAAAGGGAAGAAGGAGCTTCTAAATTCTCTATTTTTGAAGGATACATGCGATTCAACTTCATTTGGGCATTTGTTCCTCCTAACTTTTCTTGAATCAGCTTCCTAAGAGATTTTATTCTTTTTCAATTAGTCTCTCCTCTTCCCGAAAGTAAATAAGAATCTACTTCTCAGGAATGATAAAATGCAGGAATGTGCCCCCGAGATTTCTTTAGATATCTCCTGGCTCGAATTCCTTGCAAAACACGACTCATTTTGATTAGCCTTTCTTTCTAAAAGAAATAGGATTAAAGTTTCAATCTTAAAAATTGCAAACAGGAGGAGCATGCCCTCGATCCTTGAAGTTGAGTTCTACGTCATTCTGGTCCTTGAAACATCATTCTTGCATCATTGACGCAAGAAGGAAGAGGAATCTCATGTTTGGTACTAGAATACCCTATACCATCTGTCGCACCTTGAAATCGATGAGTTCTCATAGGCTATCGCGACGTTATGGTCATGGATAAATATGTGAAAAGGGAGTCGCCACTAATCATTTAAGGAACTAGTCCTAAGGTCGATCAGGAACCTATTATTCACCTAAGGGAGCATGACACTAACCACTTAGGATTTTATTAGTCGGTCTCGAACCAAAATTTGGATCTGGGGGTTTTGTTACTTTCAAAAGGCTCGCAAGCCAGTCGACACGCCCTAAATTGGTACTCTAGTGTTTCTAAACTTGCCTTATTTTATTAAGTCCAATTCTTACCCTAATCGAGGTATGGATCAACGGATTAGTACACAATAAAAATCATGACCCTATCTATGCACACCGAACATCAATTCAAGAAAAGAAAATTTATTCAACTAAGGGGAATGATGTGGAAATTGAGTTAAATCGCTTAGGGACTCGATAAAATTTGAAGAAAAAATTAGATCCACTTTCAAGGCTTGAAAACATTTCCAAGGCTACCTAGAAAATTCACAAGTTCGGCTATGGGTCTCATAAAATTCAATAGTGGGGCAATCTATGAAATTCAGAAACTGGAGGACTCATTCAAAAAATTCACAAACTAAAGCACTAGTTCGCAAGACTCAAGGACAAGGAGGATTGGTTGAGAAATCTCATGAAATTGATGAATTAATTTGCAAATTTCACAAATTGAGGACAAGTTTGCAAAATTCATACCTTGAAAAACCCATTTACAAAATCCATGGAACGATCTCGAATCAAAATGGAAGGTTTGTAAAAATCAAATTTCAGAGACCCAACTCATCATCGCAATTTTTCCAACTCGATCTCCAAACATCCCCATTTTATCGACCAAGACTTCGAACGAGAAGGAGATCTATTACCTCAAGCAAGTACAACGGAATTCAATCACGACTTAACACAAGAGAGGACATAGGATATGACTTAATAACTCAATGCTAAATGCAGTAAAAGACCACAAGTGGCGTATTACTACCCTCTAAGTGCTCAAAACAGCCTATGACAAGATGTTACAGCCCTTAACAGCACCTACAGTGCAGAAACAGCAAAAAACTGTAGAAAACAGAACCCAACAACCATCTGACAGCAACAAAACAGTGATTTACAGCTATTACAGCAGCAAATAGCACCTAATGGCAACATTGCAGCAATGAAATAACGACTCTAGCATGCTATCAGAAAAAACAGCATCGCAATGAATTAACAGTATCAGAACAGTGACTTACAGAAACTAACAGTGACTTACAGCTACTAAAAGTAGTGGACAGCAGTAAAACAGCACTTAACAGCAAATAACAACGCTTTTTCCCACCGAAATGTCATTAAAACCAAGGGAAAAACATTGAGCAAGGAGCTGCGGCAACAATGAGCAATAAATAGCTCTATTCTCATTGAAAATGGGAGTGGAATCATGAGAAATCCTCGAGCAACGAGCAGTAGTAAACTTGAGCACTAAACAACACTTTTTCCCATCGAAATTGTCACTAACCAATGGAAAATAATCAACAAGGAGCTGCTGCAATAATAGGAAATATATACCTCTATTCCAATCGAAAATGCATTGAAAACAGGGGAAATCATCCAGAAAAGAAGCAACAGCAACTATGTGATGTGAACCTTACCAACACGTGGCAAAAGCCGACAACAATATATGGAAAAGAACCCCAAGATCTGCAGAGCGAAAGTTTCGAAGGCGAGCTTTGACCCGTTACCTAGCTAGATAAGAACCAAAACTACGGATTGGAAAGGACGCCACACCCCGAGGATCAAGTGATAAGTCCGGTTGTAGAACGCCACAAGAAACCTTGATAAGTTCTACGAGTCTTCTCAAAAACTAAGAAGAGCAAATTCCTCACTCAAAGGAATGAAAAATATGTATTGAACAAAAGAAATCTGTTCTCTTTTCAGCCCCAACCCTAGCCTTTAAATAGGCTACGATTACAAGATATTCGAAGATTCTGTTGGCAGATTGCCC
>JAOYND010134235.1:0-10163 GCA_025802135.1 Lagerstroemia fauriei | reverse complement strand
GCCATTTCCTTGGATCAAATATGCGCGTAGTATTTAATTAATTGAGGTGGAAAAATGGCTAAAAGCAGTAATGATAGTTTAGAAGGGCAAAAAATCTTAAATAGTCCTACCTCACAATCGCGTGGTACGGAAGAACCAATTAAATTACTTTGATTAGTACTAATTATGGCAACTGCTCGGGTGATCAATACTAATTTATTCGTTTGTCATATTTTCATTGATGTTTTCTCACGTCATTTAGCGATGTATGATAGAATTTCTCCATAGAAGGAGAATGAAAGGGGCTTTACTTTGTAGAATCCCTTGTTCGGTGGAACAAAGAATTTTAAGATCAATCAAAACGAATAAAATTAAACCAATTACAAGACTTCTTACTAAAGGCATATATAAATAAAATAAAATATCAATGGAAAACTATACGAGAAATTGGAGCAGAAATATGGGTTGATGCAATATCGAGAAATTCTAAATTTAATTTGTGTTATTGAAATTTATTTGAATGTTTTTCTCTCTCTTTCTCCTATTTTCTTCGCGGTCTCTGGTCGGCCCCACGAAACCCAATTGTGAATGATGGGAAGCATAAGGGAGCGAGCTTGCTTGTCCCCGTCTCGCCGGAATTCCACATTTCCCACTTGTGATTGTGGGGTTCAGTGTCATTCTCCACTGGGGTTGTCAGGCTATAGGTATCGGATAATAAATTAAGGAATCGTTTGCTCTAGTTTCGGTTCTGGTTCCAGTAAACAGGATATCCGAAATCGAAATCGGAACCTATTAACTTATTCACACGGTTAATATTAATCGTTTTTAACTTTCTTGTATGAAGTCCTACATTCCTAACTCGATGAGATTTATTAGACATAATAATTATGCATATTTAATGAATTTTTCATGTATAAAAATATCTTTATAATTTAAAATCAGTAATATATAATACTTAAATACAATGATAACATATTTAAAAATTATACATACTTGATTATGATAAAAAAATATATATGAAATAATAATAATTATGAAAAAATCAACATAATTCATATAATAGATATAAAAGAATAAATAATAAACGTGTTTCAACAGGGTATCCGGAACCCGTGGTATTTTATAGGAGTGATCGGGTCCGGGTACCTTATATTTTTCATGATACCTGGACCCTATCCTATATAGGATCGGTTCCTAATTTTTAGATCTGAACCCTATTATGTGAAATTAGGAACATGACCCTACATGGAACTTATGGTATACCACAAGTTCCGAGTACCCTGTCGGAACCTGTCATTTTCTCTTTTTATTACGATAACTTTACAAATATATATATTTATGATCCATGCATTTTATAATTAAGCGATCTAATTTATGATAGATTTTTATAATTCTAATTTAGTTATTATTAGTTTAATATAATGGTATAGTATTTAGTAAATATTTGTTGAATTTATATAAATTTTAACATGTTTCATTATTATTTATTATTATTATGTAAATTCTATTGATATTTTAAATAAATAAATGGAATTCTATTATGCAAAAGAAAAATTATCAAGTTAGGAATTTAAGGGTATAAACAACACGAGAATTAAATAAGGAACGAGAAAATTATCACAGAATAAATATATAATCGGTTACGGTTCCAATTTCAGGTATTTTATTATTAGAACTGGAACCAGAATCTATTGTAACCGATTCCTTAAGTCGTTACCCGGACCTTACCCGAATTTCATTAGTATATACCCGGAACCTATCCTATCAGGTAGGTTCTAACCGGTTCCGGTTCTACCCGGTACCCATGCACACTCCTCACTTACAGGTTCCAGGTTGGATCCGGTTCCAAGATTTAACAGGATAAGATTTGTTTCTAAGATTACATGATAGGGTGCGAATACCATAAAGAATATAGGGTATCCGGACCAGCTCACGCCTATTCTTCTCCGGCATGTCCCTTGTCAGCTTACTCCGTGCACTAGCTACCTAAAATTACGGGTCGGAGAGATAATGTATCAAAATCTCGGATGGCAATGAATTCACGATTAAAATCGGAAACGGAAATTCACGACACAAAGTCGTGTTACGGAACATGGTGATATAAAATTAAATTTATCGAATTTAAGTATCACGGAGATACAAACTATACTGGGAGTCGAGATCCATGGTTCAGTCGCATTAAGAATGTGTGGACGTCGGTCTTCCAAAAAGAATACGCAACAAAAGAATTATTTGTGAATAAAAATTAAAGAAAAAAAAACATAAACAAACAAAGGCTCACGAAACATTTTCACGATTTCTGAACGGGGCCGTGACTGTTGCTTGTCGCGATCATTCATTCAGGTTCGTAGAAAGAAAATGACGTTTTCGGACAATTCTCGGTAAGATTTTTGGACTAATTTCAAGTATTTACTATCTTGCCCTGTATGTAATATGTATATGTGTATGTATATCTTGTAGTAAATATTTATGTCTTTTGAGGTTTTGGTAACTAACATATTATTAATTTGCGTTATAAAAACTACTTATGCTTATTATTTATTTCAGCTATCAGTATTAATTTAAAATCTTTATTATTTTAAGCAAACCCAAGATAATTTTGGTCTCATTTTCAAGTTCCAATAATACCCTTAATCAAATTTAGTTTTCATCATTTTCATAATCTTAATATACTAGTCAATTATATTAATTCATTATATTATGTCAACTGTTTTTGCCATTCTCTCTACTGTTTTCCACGATTCTGTTAACCGTACAATCTCCCTTAACTATTTTTGGATCCTCCAACTCCTTGCGACGTTCGCAACTGTCATAAATAATCTACTTTATTCACCAAAAGCTCTTTCAATTCTCCGATTCTATTACATTTTTATTTAGTTTGAACTGCTCATTTTTATCTACTATAACGTTAAGTTTTATTTCTTCGATCTTCTTAAATTTTCATAATAGAACGAATAAATGATTCACAATTCCGTACATAGCACTGATCAACCTCTAGTTTTTTTTTTAAATTTGATGTCTCCATAATACTTTAAATAATTATATATATGAAGTTAATACTTGCTTTTTTTAGTAGTTCAATTCCATAATCCACTTTTCAAAGTCCTAAACCAACTCGTTACTGATTGGGCCATTAACCCAAAAAGAAAAAACAATTGATTGGGCCAAGGCATTTTCAATATGGGCCCACTACAGGCCCAACCACATGTAGCCGGCCCATAAAAGTACCGATGCTTTATTTTTAACGAAATAACAGTGAAGTACCGGTAATTTCTCCTAACAGTTCGTGATGAGCTCGACCCATCTAAGAATTTTTCTCGTCTTGATAACGTAGCCTTCAGTTAATATATTATTTAAATATGACGTCACTTGTATTCTTCCAGCCGTGAGGAAAAGAATAAAGTTTCACATGACAACAATTATTAAAGACTGGGAATATGATCCAACTTTAATCCAAGGTCAGAAGAATTATAATCCATCAAGCACGTCCGTCCCTTGTGGAATGAGAATATCAACTCATCATTTTTTTTAAATAATTTCCCTCTTTTCAATTAGTTGATAATTTATATTATTTTCGCAAGTAGAAATTCACATAGAAAAAAAAGAAAAAAATTAGTGGAATCAACGCGTCATCTATCGGTTTAAATTCTTGGAATGGACATGAGTCTAAGTACCCGGAAGTTTGGGACTTGCGGTCTGTAAGCTCATTCGATGGATATACAGTTGTTCGCCTGGCCGTGCATGAAAGAAAAATGTTAAGCTTGCGATCGATCGTTGAGGGCTGCTACAGAGTACAGAGTGACACCTTATCGAGGGAGTGTGAAACTCATGATCAGTAAGCTCGTACAATAGATAGTTGTTCTCACAGACTAGTACGAAGAAAAACTATTTGACCTGCGGTCAGCCGTCGATCAGGGCAGGTGCTCAAATACGCGTGGCTCATGTTGGTTGCTGTGTGATGAGGGCGGATACTGAGAGTTGGACGCGTATAAACCTAATGGAAATTCGACCAATTCGATCTTCTTTTATTTATTTATTTTCACGGGGAATATACAAATTCAATCAACGTTTTTTAAGGAAAAAATGGGGAGACAGTTTTGCTGCTTTTTTTCGGGGAGAGCCTATCCAGTACACATAAGCATGAAGGGGTGAAAGGAAAGGAGAGTGAACGTCTTGTTTATGGACCACACATCAGCATCGCGAATCGAAAAAAGCACGTGTCGTGTACGAGACAGGCAATGTGGAAAGAAAGTCGAGTTCAATTATTTGACCAAAGGACGGCATCCAGTCGATCGGACATTTTACATGCACACGACTGTCGAACTGCAAAACCCGACTCAGAAATAACCTTCCGTACGACCCGTTAAGCTGAAAAAGCAAAGGAAAATCATGGAAGATCGGATACCTGATACCACTTAATCCAGTTCGAATCGATCTCGTCCAATGACATGACATCGATCAAGTCGTATGTTGTTCTTCAGCATCTTATATAACTTAATGTTGATGAGGACAAATTCTGGGAAAGGCTCGAAAGATACCTCTCATCTATATTTAATTGCTGTACGTATTTATATATACGATTCCTTCTGTAAAGTGCGTAGGTGTGTTAGGAGGCCACATTCACTGTTTCTCCTTAAAAATATATCGAAAAATGATAAATGGGTTCCTGTGAAATAATATCACTTTAATAAATAAAAGATTAAATAATTATGTAAATTAGCTCACGAGAATAAATGCTAATTTTCGCTCTGAGACAGCACCGAGGAAGCACACGCGTTGGAATGGACAAGAGCATCTTCAGTTTTTGCAATATCTTTTTTTTTTTTGGGTAATTGATATGGATAATTTAATAATGGTAAAGAATAAAATACGTGGGCATTGATTAATTTGGATTATCGATTACGAGCAGTTAGATTAAGCGTTGAACTGTTCGATTGGACCGTAAAAAGCTCTTTTTTTTTTTTTTTACAATTGAAAAATGCTTAAGTGGGTGTGTCGGCCGATTGATATATATTTGTGATGGGACTCCATTAATTATCACATTGTGGATGTTATACGTGTGGCATTAGTAAGATTACTGAAAGTCGAGTGATTCTCCTCGATCTTCCACTCCACTTTACAGCTTAGGTAAAAGAGGGACTGAAATAAGAAATCAGTTCGAGACCGTGAAACTGAAGACGACGTCGAAAGAATTGTAAGGATGTGAAGTGAGATAATTTAAATTATAAAAGATGCCGCTATTGTCCTTTTCTTTTAAAAAAATTCATCCGTGTTGTAACAGTAACATTAGTCATTTCGATAATATATGTATAGAATCAATCGCAAGTATATATATGTATATATGTATGTATATTTACTGTGCATGTCTCAAATCATTGAATTTCGAGTTGTGGAGAATATTTGTTTGTCGGGTTCCTTGGTTCCCATCAGACATCTAAATTTTACTAGTAAAATGGAATCAATAAAATCTGGGAAGTTAAACGAATAATCTCATCGATACAGCTATGGCCGTATCTGAAAATTGAGTTAAGTACAAGGAAACTCAAACCAGTAGTAAGAAATGATTAAATAAAATGGAATAAGATAATTTAGTAAAAATAAATTAAATTTACATAATATCTTACAATTATTTTTACAGAGAATTGTAACGATAGCCATAAAAATTTGTTATTTATCCTAAGTCAATCATATAAGTTTTAAAGTGGCATTTTCAGTTCTAAATATTTTCTCCGTTACACACATGAAGTCCATTTTGTCACATGTTGCTGATGTGTCACTAACGCCGTTAAATCATCATTTGTCATTTGTCTGACGTGGCAGTAATATGTCTAATTTGACATTTTTCAACCCGGTTTATTTTGGCAAGCTCTTCTTATCCGGTTCAACCGGCAGTGGACAAGGATTTTTCGAGTTAAGACTGTGATATTTATTTTATTTTTAAATTAATTGAATCGATTTTGATCTAGCCGGGTAGTCAGGTCAGGACACGAATTTGTCGTGTTAATTTTTCTAAATCTTGAAAATCTGTCAAAATTTATTTAGGGTCCCATAAAATATTTTTTTACATGGTTCGATGGCATGTCATATATTTAATATAAAAAATACCAACTTATGTACCAAGTCAGACCAACTAACGGTAAAATAAGAAAAATTAATTGCGTTAGTGATATGTCAGCGGCAATGATAAACTTTTAGGACTACCAATATAATTATCACATTACTTTTATATTAGTTTCCGCAATTCCTCTAAATTCATTCACAAAATTTCCCGCATGAGGTTATAAGGCTATGAATGAAATCAATAAGTAATGATATTCAATTCTGATTTCGAATATGAAAATCTCCTAATTTCGAATGATTTCAGTCCAAATCAAATTAGAATACCTTCCTTGATGAGAATCAGAGCCTAGTACTTTATGTCATTTTGGTTAAAATAAGTTTATATAACGGTTAATGAAGTCTTGTATAAGTATAATTGACCCGATTAACAAAAAAAAAAGGCGTACGAGTAATAAGGTGTGATTTTTTTAATAAACTTCTCGACTACGAATCGAGCTTAATATTATTTTCCATGCAGGGCTGTAACGAAATATAACAATAAGGACTGATATCTTTATTAAGCTGTAATCTTCGGTTTCGATCCAATGAATTGTTTGTGCAGCGTCTTGGACATTTCCTTAAAGAAAGGCCTTACCACGTAATTTTAGTATCCATATTTTATTCCTTACTTCTCGATTCCTTCGGATACTATGGACAACACTTGAGAAAGAGTTTTGGGATTCTATACTAGTAACAATTATGGATGTCTCGAGCATCATCAAGTAGAGAATAGTACCAGTACCAAATAAGTTTCATCTCTTTCAAC
Organism: Lagerstroemia fauriei; assembly: GCA_025802135.1. Taxonomy (NCBI): domain Eukaryota; kingdom Viridiplantae; phylum Streptophyta; class Magnoliopsida; order Myrtales; family Lythraceae; genus Lagerstroemia; species Lagerstroemia fauriei. The sequence continues at coordinate 3,319 of JAOYND010134235.1, read as the reverse complement.
AATGAAATTAGGTTTTTTTAAATTACAAAAAAAAGAAATTAGATTTTTTAAATTCTTCCGAATCTTAGAGTGCATTCTTTTTATGACAGAATATATTCTTCTTGTAAGTCTATAGATTTATATAAGTCTATATATAAAATACATGTGCATACAATCTCACCAAAAGCTACACAAGCAAGAATTTACAAACTAGTGAACTACTTCAAAGTGCACTTGCGAGTTGCATACCCCTTTGTCGATAATAATGAAATATGAACTTATTTAAGAGTGAACAAAAAAAAAGAAAAAAATGAAGAGAAATAGAATTTGGTACAGTCAGACATTATGTGTTCGATTTACCAATGAGACTCCTCGTATGTATTTTATGTCTTTTACGACACCTGTATTCCACTTGTACATGAAAAAAAAAGATTGGGAAATACACGCAAACTATATTATTAATAGAAAAGGGCAAGGAATATTCAGTCAACAGGACGCATATGCAAAGCATTGGTCACACAAAATTCGATGTGGCTCTTGGGAGACCCAATTGGATAATGTCTTGTTTTGTCTGAACTGAACACACAACACAGCTCTGAAACCCTACGTAAGTGCACAACTCGAGGGCACTCGTGTCTATGACGACTGACTAATAACATCCACCATATACACTACTACTACTACTACTATTATTATATGATTTTAATATATTTTTTATAGGTAAAATATATGTTTTTAATATTATCTGTTTGTCTATTCGTCCATTTATCATATAATATATACACTGTTAGCCTGTGTACATTACATATGCCTGCAAGAAAGATGGGAACCAAGCTGGTCGAAATTGAATGTATGAGCTGGCTATTGTGGAACTTTGAAGGTCGGATGCATTTCTTTTCTTTTCTTTTCTTTTTTCCGATAATTGAACAGATCCACTGGATAAGATAATAGAGAAATATGAATAAAGGCATATCAGATATCTTATTAATAAGAGCTAAACTCGAACTTTTCATCATAAATCGAGGTGATACCGCTCTACTACCGTACATATTTTCTCAAGGTAGGGTATAATTCACTTTCATATATATATATATATATAATTTGATAGAAAAGATACCTATAAGTTTATAAAAGAATAAATGGTATATTTTTAATTCCATATCGAAAATACTACAATTATGCCAAGTCCATTTCTCACATTTACGTGAGTATTTTTTAAAATTATAAAAGCTACTGTTATTGCACATTAAAAAATTTATTTAATTAATTATTTTTTTCAAATGAGATCCACCGGCGGCTAGAGCAAGGATAACACGTGTATTGTGAAAAGTACTTACTCTAAATGCAACCCATAAATTAAATAAGCTCTTATCGATTCATATTTTGGGCTCATTAGATTCATTTAGAGAGTAAAGTTTCTTAACACAAATTTTCTCATGTAGTAAATTTCAAATCTAAAATTTTATTTAAGAAAAAAAATACACTGAAATATTCCAGCTGATTCTCGTCACATTTCTAATATTGATTTTGGTAAGATGGGAGACTCATGAATCTAATATAAGTACATAAAATAATGAGAAATAAAGAGACGTATAACTTTCACGACAAGAATCAAACTTAAAATCTCTTAATTACGAGTCGAAATCTTACGTCATTGTATTAATATTATATCACCATATATATATATTTGAAGTACTAATGTGAGAAACAGCTGGAAACACGTGTGGGGGGAGGTGGGAGGCACGTGAGGGGGGGTCGGGTTCGGAATTCGTGGTTATTATTTTTATGTGGTTTGCTGCACTGTCTCGGCAAATACTGCCCGGTTGACCGGAGACATTTTGGTCGCAGGTGCGGTCGCGGTGGCTCATGGGACGCACTGTCCCATCCCATGTTCCTCCCTCTTTCGTCCACCCCGCCCCCCAACACGCGTGCGTGCGTGCGTCTCTCCTGCTTAAACGACGCCGCCTCCACCTTTGAATGCATGCTTGCTCAAGTCGTGCGTGGATTGATGGGTGAAACCGAATACGTCCGGTACAGTAATATCGCTTTTATTTATGATCAGAAAATCTTAAATTTAATTATAATAGGTAAAAAAAAATAAGTACATTCTTTTTTTCACTTTCATTTATCCTTTTTTAAGTTCACAAATTTCCTTCATAATTGAAAATGAGCAATTAATTTAATTTGCGCATCAATGATCTCATCCATGACTAAGGGCACAAGTGATAAGAGCTACATTGAAGGCTATCTACTTCTTCTTTATTTCCTTGTCACTGGTACGTGTCGGATCTATGATTGGACATCCTCGAATAAAGTCTTTAATCTTACGAACAAAGAATATCCATTAAGAATATTATCACTTAATTAATTGCAATTTCTTATTGTCCGCTTAGTTGGAGAGAGTCTTGTATGTAACGAGATATACTACGTCGCAGTGAGGACGTTGTGTCGCGAATCAATACGATTAAGTAATTTTAAGAGTTTCGGTCTGAATCACTAGTATCTAGAAGCCCACACTGGATCCTAATTAATCCGGTTCGAGTCAGGTGAGCCTACTAAGTGTAAAACTCTCCCAATTTAAACTTTTTTCATTTGTAAAACTCAAATTCGAGACCTTGCTTAAGGGGTAGGGGTTTTTTACCACATCAATCTATACACTTCGGTGACAAATGCCCATCTTTTTTAATTTTCTGTTTTTAAGGAAAATTATTTTAAGGAAAAAAATGAAAGGTCATAAATTCTTATCCTATATAAAATTACTTGTCAATTATATTTTCTGCTGGCAAACATGACATAGAAATGACTTTTTAAGATTGAAAAAGAAATGGCTTTTCTTAGTAATTTTAGAATAACAGCTATATTTTAATTTTATCATTAATGGGGATTAACAAAAAAATAAGGAAATTTGCATCAATCAAACAAATCAAATCCATAATTCCACCCTCACCAATCAAAAAATTAATGAGGTGTGAAAATGAGTTATTTGACTCCTTTTTACTAATTTCAGCATCGAATTTAAAAAAAAATTATAATAAAAAGAATTTCTACGACTCGTACTCAAAACAAAAATGAATCAAGGCATGGAAATAAGAATCAACCCTTCCATTTGAGAAATTTTTTTATAAAACAGTTTATTTTTCAGATTCTATTAAAAAATTACAAAAGTAAATTACTTTTATTAATCTACATCACCATATAATTACTGTCAAAGTATTTCTCCTTAGTCCTTCCATTCTCCGGTGAAGCAGATCTACGATGTCTCGCTTTTGACGGCTTTATTATTACGTTTACGTGCGATCGGGCCCCACTCAACACCGTCCACTCGTGCGGGACCCGCTCA
>JAOYND010134128.1:0-10164 GCA_025802135.1 Lagerstroemia fauriei | reverse complement strand
AAACAGTATGATACCAATTTTACCAATTTTTACAATTTTCTCATTAATTTTAATACCTATGTCATCTTCTCATTAATGATCGCCATCAAGTCGTCCGAAATGCAATTAAAGAGCGAAATTTCCCGTCGTGACAAACTTGCCCTTTGCCCTAGCCACGGACAATCCAGCGTAACTTTGGCCGGAAATGACTCCAATGCGATTAGCAAGGCTCAACGATCGCCCTCGAGTTGTTCGAAATACAAATCGAGAGCGAAATTTTCCGCAATGACAGATTTCCCCTTTGGCCGAGCCAGGGACGATCCATCGTAACTTTTGCTGGAAATGACTCCACCGCGATCTCCAAAACTTAATGATCACCCTCGAGTCGTCTGAAATAAAAAACAAGACCGAAATTTCATGAGATGACAGAAATGCCCTTTGCCTGTGCCACGTACAATCCGTCGTAACTTTGGCTGGAAATGACTCCATTGCGATCACAAAGGCTCAATGATGGCCCTCGAGTCGTCTGAAATGCAAATCGAGACCGAAATTTCCCGCGATGATGGAAATGCCCTTTGCCCGTGCCACGGACAATCCATCGTAACTTTTGCTGGAAATGACTCCATTGCGATCACCAAAGCTCAATGATCGCCCTCGAGTCGTCCGAAAAGAAAATGGAGAGCAAAATTTCTCACGGTGACAGATTTGCACTTTTCCTTAGCCATAGACGATCCGTCACAACTTTGGCTGCAAATGACTCCATTGCGATCACCAAGGCTCAATGATCGCCCTCGAGTCATCCGAAAAGAAAATCGAGAGCAAAATTTCCTTAGATGACGGATTTGCTCTTTTCCAGAGCCATGGACGATCCGTCGTAACCTTGGCTGGAAATTACTCCATTGCGATCTCCAAAACTCAATGATCGCCCTCAAGTCGTCCCAAAAGAAAATCGAGAGCGAAATTTATCGCGGTGACGGATTTGCCCTTTTCGCGTACCACGGACGATCGGTCGTAACTTTGGCCTGAAATGACTCCATTGCGTTCACCAAGGCTCAATGATCGCCCTCGAGTCATCCGAAAAGAAAATCGAGAGCAAAATTTTCCGCGGTGATGGATTTGCCCTTTTCCCGAGCCGCGGACTATCCGTCATAACTTTGGCTGGAAATGACTCCATTGCTATCTCCAAAGCTTCATAATCGCCCTCGAGTTGTCCGAAATGAAAAACGAGACCGAAATTTCCCGCGATGACTGAAATGCCCTTTGCCCGTGTCACAGACGATCCGTCGTAATTTTGACTGGAAATGACTCCATTGTGATCACCAAGGCTCAATAATCGCACTCGAGTCTTCCGATATGGAAATCGAGACCGAAATTTCCCGCGATGACGGATTTGGCCTTTGGCCGATCCATGGACGGTCCGTCGTAACTTTGGTTGGAAATGACTTCATTGTGATCACAAAGGCTCAATGATCGACCTCGAGTCATCTAAAAAGAAAATGATAAGCAAAATTTCCTGCAGTGACAGATTTGCCCTTTTCCGAAGCCACGGACGATCTGTTGTAACTTTGGCCGGAAATAACTCCATTGCGATCACCAAGGCTCAATTATCGCCCTCGAGTTGTCCAAAATGCAAATCGAGAGCGAAATTTTCTACAGTGACAGATTTGCCCTTTTCCCGAGCAACAGATGATCCGTCGTAACTTTGGCTGGAAATGACTCCATTGCGATCACCAAAGCACAGTGATCACCCTCGAGTCATCTGAAATGAAAAACAAGACCGAAATTTCCTGCGATGACGGATTTACCATTTGCCCGATCCACGGACGATCTGTCGTAACTTTGGCTGGAAATGGCTCCATTGCGATCACCAAGGCTCAATGATCGCCCTCGAGTCGTCCGAAATGTAAATCGAGACCAAAATTTTCCGCGGTGACGGATTTGCCCTTTTCCCGAGCCGCGGACAATCCGTCATAATTTTGGCCAGAAATGACTCCATTGCGATCACCAAGGCTCAATAATCGCCCTCGAGTCATCCGAAAAGAAAATCAAGAGCGAAATTTCCCGCTGTGATGGATTTGCCTTTTTCTCGAGCCACGGACGATCAGTCGTGACTTTGGCTGGAAATGAATCCATTGCTATCACCAAAACTCAATGATCGCCTTCGAGTCTTCTGAAATGAAAAAAACCAAGACCTAAATTTCCTGCGATGATGGGAATGCCCTTTGCCTGTGCCATGGACGATCCGTCGTAACTTTGATTGGAAATGACTAGATTGCAATCATCAAGGCTCAATAATCGCCCTCGAGTCGTCCGAAATGCAAATCGAGATCGAAATTTCCCGCGATGATGGAATTGCCCTTTGGCCGGTCCATGGATGATACGTCGTAACTTTGGCTAGAAATGACTCCATTGTGATCACCAAGGCTCAATGATCGCCCTCGAGTCGTCCGAAATGCAAATCGAGACCGAAATTTCCTACGATGACGGATTTGCCCTTTGGCCGAAGCCATGGACGATCCGTCGTAACTTTGGCTGGAAATGACTCCATTGCGGTCACCAAGGCTCAATGATCGACCTTGAGGCATCTGAAAAGAAAATGATGAGCGAAATTTCCTGCGGTGACGGATTTGCCATTTTCCCAAGTCACAGACGATCCGTCGTAAATTTGGCTAAAAATGACTCCATTGCGATCTGTAAAGCTCAATGATCACCCTCAAGTCGTCTGAAATAAAAAACGAGACCAAAATTACCCGCGATGATGGAAATGAGTTTTGCCCGTGCCACGGACGATTAGTCATATCTTTGGCTGGAAATGACTCCATTGCAATCACCAAGGCCCAATGATCGCCCTTGAGTCGTCCCAAATGCAAATCGAGACTGAAATTTGCCACGATGATGGATTTGCCCTTTGGCCAAGACATGGAAGATCTGTCGTAACTTTGGCAGAAAATGACTTCATTGCGATCGCCAAGGTTCAGTGATCGCCCTCGAGTCGTTCGAAAAGAAAATCGAGAGCGAAATTTCCCGCGGTGATAGATTTTCCCTTTTTTCGAGCCATGGACGGTCCGTCGCAACTTTGGCCGGAAATGACTCAATTGCGATCACAAAGGCTCAATGATCGCCCTCGAGTCGTCCAAAAAGAAAATCGAGAGCGAAATTTCTCGCGGTGACGGATTTGCCCTTTTCGCGAGACACGGACGATCAGTCGTAACTTTGGCTGGAAATGACTCCATTGCGATCACCAAGGCGCAATGATCGCCATCGAGTCGTCCGAAAAGAAAATCGAGAGCGAAATTTCTAGCGGTGACGGATTTGCCCTTTTCGTGAGCAACGGACGATCCGTCGTAACTTTGGCTGGAAATGACTCCATTGCGATTACCAAGACTCAATGATTGCCCTCAAGTCAACCGAAAAGAGAATCGAGAGCAAAATTTCCTGCGGTGACAGATTTGCCTTTTTCCTGAGCCACGGACGATCTGTCGTAACTTTTACTGGAAATGACTCCATTGTGATCTCCTAAGCTCAATGATCGTCCTCGAGTCGTCCGAAATGAAAAACGAGATCGAAATTTCCCGCGATGACGGAAATGCCCTTTGCCCGTGCCACGAACGATCCATCGTAACTTTGACTGGAAATGACTCCATTGCTATCACCTAGGCTCAATTATCGCCCTCGAGTCGTCCGAAATGCAAATCTAGAGTGAAATTTCCTGTAATGATGGAGTGATCCTTTTCTTGAGCCACAGACGATCTATCATAACTTTGGCTGGAAATGACTCCATTGCGATCACCAAGGCTCAATGATCGCACTCAAGTCGTCTGAAATGCAAATCGAGACTGAAATTTCCCGCAGTGACGAATTTGCCCCTTGGCTGAGGCATAGACAATCAGTCGTAACGATGACCGAAAATGACTCCATTGCGATCACCAAGGCTCAGTGATCACCCTCGAGTCGTCCAAAATGCAAATTGAGAGCGAAATTTCCTACTATGATGGATTTGCCCTTTTTCCGAGACGTTGATCATCAGTCGTGACTTTGGCTTGAAATGACTCAATTGCTATCACCAAAGCTCAATGATCGCCCTCGAGTTATCTGAAATGAAAAAACAAGACCGAAATTTCCCGCGGTGATGGAAATGCCCTTTGCCCGTGACACGGACGATTCGTCGTAGCTTTGACTGGAAATGATTCCATTACGATCACCAAGGCTCAACAATCGCCTTCAGGTCGTCCGAAATGCAAATCGAGACCGAAATTTCCCGCGATGACGGAATTGTCCTTTGGCCGATCCATGGAAGATATGTTGTAACTTTGGCTGGAAATGACTCCATTGTGATCACCAAGGCTCAATGATCGCCTTTGAGTAGTCCGAAATGCAAATTAAGACCCAAATTTCCCGTGATGATGGATTTGCCCTTTGGCTGAGCCATGGACGATCCATCGTAACTTTGGCTGAAAATGACTCCATTGCGATTACCAAGGCTCAATGATCGACCCTGAGTCATCCGAAAAGAAAATGATGAGCGGAATTTCCTACGGTGACGAATTTGCCCTTTTCCCGAGCCATGGACGATCCGTCGTAACTTTGGCTGGAAATTACTCTATTGCGATCTGCAAAGCTTAATGATCGCCCTCGAGTCGTCTGAAATGAAAAACAAGACCGAAATTTCCCACGATGATGGAAATGCCTTTTGCCCATGCCACGGACGATCCGTCATATCTTTGGCTGGAAATGACTCCATTGCGATCACCAAGGCTCAATGATCGCTCTCGAGTCGTCCGAAATGCAAATGGAAACCGAAATTTACCGCAATGACGCATTTGCCCTTTGGCCGAGCCATGGACGATCTGTCGTAACTTTGGCCAGAAATGACACCATTGAGATCACCAAGGTTCAATGATTGCCCTCGAGTAGTTTGAAAAGAAAATCGAGAGCAAAATTTCCCGCGGTGACAGATTTTCCCTTTTCGCGAGCCACAGACGGTCCGTCGTAACTTTGGCCGGAAATGACTCCATTGCGATCACCAAGGCTCAATGATCGCCCTCGAGTCGTCCGAAAAGAAAATCGTGAGCGAAATTTCCTGTGATGATGGATTTGCGCTTTTCGCGAGCCACGAACGATCAGTCGTAACTTTGGCTGGAAATGACTCCATTGCGATCACCAAGGCTCAATGATCGCCCTCGAGTCAACCAAAAAGAGAATCGAGAGCAAAATTTCCTGCGGTGAGAGATTTGCCTTTTTCCTGAGCCACGGACAATCTGTCATAACTTTTACTGGAAATGACTCCGTTGTGACCTTCAAAGCTCAATGATCGCCCTCGAGTCATCTGAAATGAAAAACGAGGCTGAATTTCCTGCGTTGACGTAAATGCCCTTTGCCCGTGCCACGGATGATTCGTCGTAACTTTGACTGGAAATGACTCCATTGCGATCACCAATGCTCAATTATCGCCCTCGAGTCGTCCGAAATGCAAATCTAGAGCGAAATTTCCCGTAATGATGGAGCAATCCTTTTCCCGAGCCACGGACGATCCGTGGTAACTTTGGCTGGAATTGACTCCATTGCGATCACCAAGGCTCAATGATCGCCCTCGAGTCATCCGAAATGCAATTAGAGAGCGAAATTTCCCGCGGAGACGGCTTTGCCCTTTGGCCGAACCATGGATGATCCGTCGTAACTTTGGCCGGAAATAACTCCATTGCGATCACCAAGGCTCAATGATCACCATCGAGTTGTCAAAATCTACTAAATATATTAATTTTTTCTCTAGATTTGCATTTTGGACTACTCGAGGGCTATCATTGAGTCTTAGTGATCACAATGGAGTCATTTTTGGCCAAACTTGTGACGGATCTTCCATGGCCCGGGTAAAGGGCAAGTCCGTCACCTCGGGAAATTTTGCTCTCTAATTGCATTTCGGACGACTCAAGGGTGATCGTTGAGCCTTGGTGATCACAATGGGGTCATTTTCGGTCAAAGTTACGACACATTGTCCGTTGCTCGGGCAATGGGCAAATCTGTCACCGCGGGAAATTTCGCTCTCTAATTGCATTTCGGATGACTCAAGGGTGATCATTGAGCCTTGGTGATCGCAATGGAGTCATTTCCGGCCAAAGTTTTGACGGGTGTCCATAGCTCAGGAAAATATCACATCCGTCATCGCAGGAAATTTGGCTCTCGATTTGCATTTTGGACAACTGGATGGCAATCATTTAGCCTTGGTGATCGCAATGGAGTTATTTTCGACCAAAATTACGACGGATCGTCCGTGGCTCGGGCAAAGGGCAAACCTATCATCGCGGGAAATTTCGCTCTCTAATTGCATTTCGGACGACTCGAGGGCGATCATTAAGCGTTGGCGATCGCAACGGAGTCATTTCCAACAAAAGTTAGGACGGATCGTCCGTGGTTGGGGAAAATGGCAAATCCGTCATTGCAGGAAATTTCGCCCTCGATTTGCATTTCGGACGATTCGAGGGCGATCGTTGAGGCTTGGTGATCGTAATAGAGTCATTTCCAGCCAAAGTTATGACGGATCGTCCGTGGCTCGGGCAAAGGTCAAGTCCGTCATCATGGGAAATTCGCTCTCGTTTTTCATTTCGGACGACTCAAGGGCGATCATTGAGCCTTGGTGATCACAATGGAGTCATTTCCAGCAAAAGTTACGACGGATCGTCCGTTGCTCGGTAAAATGTGACATCTGTCATCACGGGAAATTCTGCCCTCGATTTGCATTTCAAACGACTCTAGGCAATCATTTAGCCTTGGTGATCGCAATTGATTTTCCAGCCAAAGTTACGACGGATCGTCCGTGACTCAGGCAAAGGGCAAATCCGTCATCGCGAGAAATTTCGCTCTCTAATTGCATTTCGGACGACTCGAGGGCAATCGGTGAGCCTTGGTGATCACAAAGGAGTCATTTCCGACCAAAGTTACGACGGCTCGTCCGTGACTCGGGAAAATGGCCAATCCGTTATTGCAGGGAGTTTCGCTCTCGATTTGCGTTTCGGACGACTCGAGGGCAATCATTGAGCCTTGGCGATTGGAATGGAGTCATTTTCGGCCAAAGTTACGACAGATCGCCTGTGGCTGGGGAAAAGGGCAAGTCTGTCACCGCGCAAAATTTCGTTTTCGATTTTCATTTCGGACGAGTCGAGTGCGATCCTTAAACCTTGGTGATCGCAATGGAGTCATTTCCGGCCAAAGTTACGACGGACCATCTATGGCTCGGGAAAGGACAAATCCGTCATCGCGGAAAATTTCGCTCTCAATTTGTATTTCAGACGACTCAAGGGTGATCAATGAATCTCCAACTATGCCCTTTTCCTCCTTTATTTATATACCTTTAGACTTTATCAGTTTATATGCCCTTTTGTAAATAGAAAAAATTTCAAGTAATCTTTACTTCTCACGTGTTATGAGATTGTGGAGCTAAATAAATGCAATTTTCTAAAGCGTCCAAACAAAAAATCATGATAGTGGATGGTCTTCATTGTTAGCTTTGGAAGTTGGAAAGACTTTTGAAAGTTTAAATTTCCTCTTTCAGATAAACGTGATGCGCCCAAGTAGATTGCAATTTTCTTTTGGTGACTGATAGTTGGTAGTTCGAAGCGCACTGGTAGTTGCAAACTCGTCTAGCCAAAGCGTTGCAATTAATTGCATAAAACATTCTAAGATAAAATCATTCTATTGAATAATTTTTATTTTATTATTTGGACAAATTATAAGGCTTTCTATAGTTTATTCCTTTTTTGTTGGCATAAGGAGCAATATTACGAAGGGAACTACATCCATGTATCCTATGTTTTTCATGGTATCTGAAACTACTCTATGTATAATGTATTATTAGATTTTTAATTTAGACCCTACCAAGTTGAGTCCATAAATTGAAGTTGAACCTTACTTGAAACTAGTATTAAATGTGTTTTTTTTGTACAATTAGCATGTATATATTTATCATATTATATGATATCTAAAAATTCAATTGACTCTAATAATTCAAATTTGTGCCGGATCTGCTTAGTAAAAAGTGAAATTCTCCTGGTCAATGGCTGTGTACTTATTGATCAAGAATCGCCAGTCAAATACATGGATCATGACGAGTGCAAACAATGATTTGCGAATAAGGTAGTGTCAAAGAGGCGTAAAACAATAAAATGTCGTGGAATTGCCACGGGCTCTTACTAAAGGGCCCGCTTTATAGTACTCCGAAAAACAATGTCGTCACATCATCTTCAGATGAAGAGCAAAGGTTGTCTAAGTGTGTAAAATTTCGATGTTGTTAAACCCAACATCATCTCTAGGTTAAAAATAATATGAGTTTATAAGAGAACTAGACAGTCAACATAATAATTTAAATTTTTAAGTGGAAAGTAGCTTAACTTTTTATAAGACCTACTAATAATGATAATATAATATATGAGCAGTTTGATCACAATCATCCAACATATGCCCGAGGTTCAATTGACGGGCCTTCGGTGTCTGGCATAAGCCCAAAGAGTCCAATTTGTTCACAAATTATGAGATAGTTATAAGATAGCTATGAATGATAGGATATCTCTATTATTTTAAGCCACCAAAAAACAGTTTTGGCCTCTTTTATTCCCTTACAAAATTTCCCTAAACTTCATTTAACTTATAATAGTTTTAGAAGTCCTTTATCGTCATTTTAACATTTTACCAACAAATAGAGGCACAGTTACCTTTTTGCGGTTACCTCCCCTGAACAAAATGAGGGACATAGTTAACTTTCAATCCACTACTTATCCATCACCGTAATCGCAGTTTCTGATTTCTTCTCCACCCTCACCATTTCACAAAGCGGTTTGTATTTCTTCTTGAGCTTACAAATAAATGAACTAATCTCACTATCCCTCTCTTGATTTAGATCGCTAGACTCACAAATTCTCCGGGCAAACCCATTGTTGGTGATCTCAGAGTAGGTAATCCGGTAAATGGCCACCGATAGGCTTCTCAACAGGAAGAGTGGTGGAGTAGCCAATACCGTTGGTCTCTCTCTTGCATTTTTAGCATTTTCTTCCTTTGTTATTTCTGCATAATCTGATTGAACGAGGCCTTTGGGACTATGGCGACTACATTGGTGGCGAGAAACACTAGACCTGCAACGGCCTGCAAAGGTGCCAGCAACGCGGAATACAACTTCGATGTTCTGGACTTGGAGCAGAGCTTCAAGGAGGGCGGACAAGGAGATTAGGGCTAGGTCTGTGTCTCCAGGTGTCGTTCAATAATGAAATCAAGACACCCCTTGATGATTGTATTTTTTTTATCAGTCACCCTTGATGATTATAAGCCATTCAATTGAGAAGGCGGAGAGCCTTATATTGGCGAAACTGATGGAACATGACCTTCTTTCCGCCTCCTTCGTCCTGAATTCTCAGAAAGTTTGGGAAGGTCAATAGGAAGTACATCTTGGAGGTCCCGTGTGCACTCTTAGAGCTCAACATTCCATCCCTCACTGTCGATCAGGATTTTCAGGTTTATCAATGCCATGTTCCATGGGCTTCTTATTAAATTTGCATATTTCACAAGTATTTCACACTCAATTTGTTTGATGAAATGCTTTGCTAATTTGAGTTTATTGTTTCACTTTCCTTGAATGGAGTTCTTTGTCAAAGCAATGGCTATACTAGAGCAGTTCATATGCTCTGTCCTTTAGAGCACATTTTTTTTTAATGACGGTTCATGTTTTGCAATTTCATCCAATTGAATCATTCCATTGATAGTCAGTCTGTTTTTTTTTCCATTAATTACTGATGACTAAGGCCAGAATCAAAGTAGCATGGGAGCAAAGTGGCTACTAATCTCAATGAATTTCAGTAGTAGAGATGCAATGACTAACACAAGTTTCTTGCATTTGAGATAGGGTAGATGAAGCAATCAAGCAACTGGAATACATTGTTAAATTGAGGGAGGAGAAGTTTGGAATGGCAAATTCCCACTTTGATGAAGAGAAGAGAAGATTGGCACCGCTCTTGAAAGAAGCTGGACTGACTAGGACCAAGAAGCAAAAACCATTTGAAGATCTTTTGAGTTGCAATTTTCAAGGAACAAAAGAATGAACACAGTGATAACTCTTCATGTGGCTCTAGAATTGGTTAAGCTGAACGAGTATCCAATTTACTTTCTCTTCCAATGAACTACAGTCCATCTTGAAATCATAGAATC
>JAOYND010133809.1:0-19450 GCA_025802135.1 Lagerstroemia fauriei | reverse complement strand
TCCAAAGGTTTGGACAGGCTCGTCCACGAGACCTTAGCTGACATAAAAAAGTAATTTACAAATTAAAATAATATTTATTTGGTGTTCATCCATAAATAAGAGAAGTAAGAGAGATGTTGAATTTGAATTCTGATATGTTATAATAATGTAAAATAAAAGGTGAAATAAAAATAAAATAAAATAAAAATAAAAGGAGAAGAGAATGGCGGCCTACAAATTCTTATGAGTGATACACGTATTGAGTGAGTGGCAGCAAGTGAAAGTGTGTATGCGCGAGTGTGCAGGTGTCTGTATGCAAGTGTGTGCATTTGTATTTTCATGTTAATATAATTAAAAAAATTCCCCTTTACTGCCAATTATTTGTGCAATCTTTCAAATCGCATGCCACCAATTTTCTATAGAGCACTGGTTAATCAAATTATATAAACAACTTTTCGTACACTTGTCTTGTCGTGTGATGTCAGATTGGACTTACAATGTTGAAATTTGAAGTACTCAGTAAGGTCAATGTTCAGCTAAATAAGTGAAAATGGACCGGTGGAATAAAAAACTTTCGCGTGTTCTACTTTCTATAATAAATAATTAAATATGTCTTAAATTTAGTGGAATAACTCTCGTCCTGCAACAGAAAAATACTGAATTTAATTTTAGCAGTAGAACTTCACCTATTTTTTTTATTTCATCTTCCTTCTATTCTTTTTAAGTATATTTTTTGCATCTAAAAAATATGTATTAGTTAACTGATATGAGCTGCCTGAAATAGTAAGATATTCATTTTCTTTAAGATATCTCTCTCCTTAGTAAGATTTCGCTTTGAATCTTGTAAATGAAAAAAATTCATATTTACTCTCTCAGTGAGTTGGCCCAACACAAATCCAAATTAACAAGACCCATTAAAATTTTGGATAATACCTAGAATGATGGAGAATAATATGTATTAAATGAAGCCCATGACATAGTAGGATTTTTTGTTTTTTTACCACATAATTGGATTTAACACGTAACTGGTCAAGACAGTGGCCTTCAAAGTTATCTTCTACATGTAAAGTCAGTCAACACAGAACCAATTATATTTTACAGCAGGAAGGAAAAAGGATAATGGCTTACTAATATTCTAATTACACAAGGATATGCAGGGGTGTTCATGGTGGAATTCATTTGGAAAACCTGAACTGAATCGAATCATATATATACAAAGTTCGGGATACTAAATTCGAACCGTAACTATTTTATCACAAAATAACATAATCATATGTAATTGATTTTTATGATTTGATTAACAGGTTAACAATATTTATAAAAATAAATAGAATTTAAAAGATAAAATATAATTGGATGGATTCCCGTTCGAAATTACTGAAGTAAACTTTTTAAAAACCTATTAAAAAGTTTAGTTCAGTAAAAACAATTCGATTCAGTTAATCACAATTAACTGAATCATTCATATCAAACAATTAATGAACCTCTTCTCGGTAAAAAAAACCGAATCATTAGATAACCAATTTGATCAATGATGCAGTTATTTTTTGTTCGATTCATTCATTCATTTTTTTGGTTTTTCTGAACTCCCCTAAGAATATGTAGAGCCGTGACATATAGCTTTCGCAAGAATGATTGCATTGTATTTCAACCATATTCTATTCCAACCCCAATTAAGTGCTGTTTTAAGTGCTAAAAGAGGAGAGGAGAGTCTTGTGTGTAATAGTATCACCATGCGACAATGTCTATATAGCGATACCAATCAATAAAATCAAATCTTTTTTCTTTTAGATTTTGTAAGAATTCTAAAAAATTAGTTTGATTTTATTGATTGTTTCTGTACAAGACTTTCTCCTGGTAGAGGGCTTGAGCAGCTACTGTAATTCGTGAATGCGAGTTGACATTATAGAACCAGAATAATTCGATGGGTTTGTCTTATCCTTCTTAGCACTCAAAGATAAACACGATCGAAATCGACGCTCCGATCGAGCTGCATCTGCATTAGTTTTCTTCCGGCCTTGTTTGATTTGTTTCATATGTTGGTAGTTGTAAGTTATGTTTTTGGTTAATGACAAGATTTTTATTTAATATTACAAAATACAACACTTTTTTTTCTTTAAAGTACAGAGAAACTACATATGTCTAGGAGTAGAAGGAAGAAGAAATGAAAGTGGCACAGAAAAATTCCACTAGTAAGATCGAGTACAGAACCCACTAGGGTCATATGGTGAAAATAATACTGTGAAATTCCCATCTGACTCATGAGAGGTTAGACGTAGTCCAACCTAAAAGGTCAAACTGATAGATTGGTGTTATCATTCTCTTATAAACTATATTTCTTTTTATTATTTGTCTGATGTGAGACATGAAATATGTTGGTAGTACTCATCCTTTTATAAACCAGATTTATTTTTATTATTTATTCCATGTGGGATTCATTCTTAATAAATACCAACTATATTAAGTCATTTTTTGGAAGAAACTTATTTAATGTATGGAATGACGGGCTCCTCTCTTCATTGTCTCCTTGCCATCTACCATACGAATCTATAGCCATGACTGTCTGTCTCTTTTTGGCATCCGGAGCTCCTTTTACGAAATACATAATTAGTAGCTCTTTGAGACTCTTATCCAAAAAGCATTTAGATTTGTATACATTCCCAAATGCGAAAGTCTTATATGTGAGGAGTATATCACGTAATAGTACTAATATTGTGATGCCACATCAGTACTGCTATATGGTAATAAAAAACAATCACAGAAATAACTTAGTCTTATGAATTTGTGATACTATACATACAAGACATTCTCCTCATTTGTACATTTGCTTCCGATCAACCCAATGCATCTTCTTCTCTCATCTTTTCTATCCCCACCAAAACCTTGCTACCATTCAATCAAAAAAATTTTAGATGATCTTGCTCACAACAATTAAATTGCTTTGATTAGTAATAAGTATGATGACTGCTCTAGAAATTAATACTAATTTACCTGTTTGTCACATTTTTTATTGGTGTTAAACTCCTCACATCACTTGATGAAGTATGATCAACTAACACCTTCCCTTAGGTAAAAAGAAATAGCTCATCATACATGTGGGAATTGCACTTTGAACCACATCGCAATCCGGCTAATCGATCTTCCGAAAAAATGCAACCATTCTTTTCGTGCCAAAGATAGTATAGATAGCAGAACCCCAAATCAACTTCAAAATAAGCACATCGAAAGTCTGACCACTAAAGGAAGTATCCAAACAGATTCAGAGCCCCAGTCCACAGAAGTTCGGTGAATGCTCATAAGCTCCAAAGTACTTATATATTAGTATTAGAACGAGTGTAGAATAAATGTTCCCTAGTTTCAGCATTTGAACCACAAAATTCAAGTGTATTAAGGGACTATTCCACGCACTTCTTGACATGTTAAATTAAACGGGTTAGACGGGTCAGTCCGATCTAAACATGATCCATTCAGATAAGATTTAAACACGACATGGGGACAAATTGCCAAACTAACTGGATACTAATTTGAAAAGAACATCAGCTACAAATATAAAGACATAAGAGGATAAAGGATCCACTGTCGGATCCTTCTCCGTAGCTCAATCACCGTTGACTTCTTCCCGTTTATCTTAAATCTGCATGACATATCTCACCCAAAAAAGAAAAACATCTGTATTACATAGTAGTTTTTCAAACCATGATCCATCTTACCCACTTGTTACTAAGAACACCTAACGAATCACACTTTATTATCCTGAATTCATCTCTACGAAAATGAGCGTGCTTTGTTCAATTGATCCTATTTTAAGTAACAGGGACTTAAAGCCTATTCACTACGACTTTTGATACAACTTTATGTGTAGAATTACATAACCTGATGTCAGAAAGAGTGTGAGAATTTCTTAGGTCCTGCGTTCTCAAGAATAAAAATGATATCACTAGTATTGACAGAGGAAGACAGTAAACCTGCACTACAAGAATGAAGTGAATTTCCGTGGAAAACAGCAGACAAAAAAATTCCGCGAGATTTCTGTAGAAAATATCATATGGTACGTAATAATTTCCGTGAGAATTTCGTGAGATGTATCATACTCAATATTCTCAAGGAATATAATGCTAAATATTTCTCTCATCACATATCTTACGGAAATGCGACGGGAAAGGCATGATTATTTCCGTCGGCTTACTATCTCTTGTAAATCAGACGCAATGACTGTTTTATCAGAAATATTCTCACGGAAATTTGACGGTAATACCATTATATAACAACACGCTCGTAGAAGCTATCGAGGAATTATAATAGCTCTTTTGCACATCTGATTTCGCAAATTTTGTATAAATATAGTTTAATTGCAAAAGCCGTTGGCTGCTCAGAACAAGCGGTAGTTGATGAATTTCTTGACCGGTTTCACCTCCCAGCTATCATCAAGCAATGTTATCTTTGCAACCCTTTTTTGATTGATCAACTTCTGGTGAAACTTATTGCTTTTAAGTACTGCTTCTATTAGTGTTCCTCCTATGTTGAAGGCTTGTTATTTTAATTTGTGTTTTTGCATCCTTTTTTGATCGACAATGTGAGTCGCAGGAGCATTTCCTTGGTCTTGCTGCATTTTCCATTAACCTTTTCGTATTGATGCACGCATTTTTCCTGTTCAATAGAATAATTAGGGGAATTTGCTATCTCTTTATTCAATATACTGACAAATATGTATATACAATAATATTAGATTATAAAAGTAAGATTATAGCTATCTACAATTGTCGATTTCAGCGCTACATTCTTTTTCTATAACTTTTTTTTACTGAATATTCTTTTACTATAGAATCTAAAAAATATTATTATATTTATTAAAGAAATAAAATAATGGGTTATAAGATTTTGTAGATTATGAGATAAAAATAGTGGTAACTATTATTCAATTATATGGACTACAATTGGTATTTGAATATTGATACTATGGTACTATACAATAATAGGATGAATATACAAGGAATGTACTAATAATTATTCTTTGCCTCGTCGATGTAAATTTTATCCCTATCACTCCCTTGCAAGCGCAACATGGAGGATAGGACATTGAGCTTGGACCGTGCGAACAAGAATCTGGAAGATAACAAGTTCGATTTGCCGATCAAACAAATTGTATAAACAATCATTTCTATATGAACCATTCTCAGACAAAACAATTGTCGATCTCAATTCTCTAAGTCGGAGGTAGGAGGTCAGGACAAATGGGATCCAATTCCCTAGGTAACAATTGGATCCCGAGAACTCTATTGTGGTGTTTGCTAGACTCCTATATTTCAATTAGCCACCTGCCCCGTGCTACGCACGGTGAGCACCGTCGAATGTTGAAGTGAACAGTAAACTTGATTATTCATGTAAATTTAATGAAATAATCGAAGTATGTGCAGATGATTGAAGGAAATTTATAAAAGTTGTGATGAAATAATGTACACAACTGGATTTGTGAAGGAATGTAAAAAAATATTTAACATAAGGGGCGTTTGGTTTGTACTGCGGAATCAGAAACGGAAACGGAATGTGATGGAATTGGAAACGGAATGATAATTTTCAGTTTCTATTTGGTTTAATTTGGAAATGAAATCCGATTCCCTTTTTTACTGTTTATCAAAATATTAGACATTTGAAATAAAAAAACAGTTTGAATAATTTATCGAATGTAATCCAGATAAATTGAATAAATGTAAGAAAATTATCTAATGAAAATTTATTAATTTATTAAAGAATCTGTCAATTGTATGAATTCTTTCATTTTTAAAGTTTTCCTCTCCTTCTTCCAAGCACTTCTCTTCTCAAGTTGTTGAAATTTTGTATGCTCTTTTCTTTTTCAAAACTGATGTTGAACCATTGAAAAAAAATTTCAGATTTATACAAGTAAAAGATTAATAATAATCAATATTTGTTATGATTTTTTAGTTACATGTTGAAGAATTTTTGGTTAGTTGAATTTTTAGGATGTATTTGTTTTTTATTCAGGAGAACTTTTAACCTAATTCCCTAGTTTTAGAAGGGGAATTGGATTCCGGTATATGGGGAAAACGAATTCCCCCATATGAGGGAATCATAATCCTTTTTTTTTTAGAAAACAAATAAATTCAAACGGAATAAGTGATTCTAATTCCGATTCTGGTGCTTATTCTTAGACAAACAAAAAGCCTTAGTGTTGCTAAGATATGACAAAAATTCAGAGATTTCATTCTTCAATTGCAGTACTTGTAGGAAGGCGGTTTGTAGATGTATCTGCCATAATCCTGATTGGAAATATGAATAGTTAAATTGATAAGTAAATGATAGAAACGATCAAAATTTGTTGGCATTATTTCTTACCTAGTAATAATGCGACATAATTCACAATATGTCATTTTCTTGCTACTACTTCTAATTTTCAAGAACTGCAAACATCAATTCAAACAAAAATTTATAAATACATACATGTAGATTCATCGAGGACATAAAATGGTACAATACCTTGTAATAATAAATTGTCTCTGTAATATCCTTTTTTCGTTTCCTGAGAAAGACAAATAGTAAAGGAGTTGTATGTATTTTATTAGTTTGGATAGTATAATCTTTCATGTTTTAATTGTACTAACTTGTCAATAATGATGCAAGATATCTGATCTAAATATTGTTATTTTGACATACATCCAACCTTCATTGTTGGATAAAATTCATAAGGAAAAATTGAGGAATGAAGATCTTCAATGGAAAGTCTTAGTATGCAATATACCTTTGGAGTACTGTCATTTTGCATGTAAAATTCTTGCCTGTTAATATATAGTGAAATTCAAATGATGAATTAAAGAGCTAAATTAAAAATGTTCACTTTATGCTATAATTTGATCTCAATGTATAGAGAAATATTTTGTTAGCTATACCACTCAAACTTCTGACATAGTAGTTCATGGTACATTAATCGCCATAGTTGCCTCTTGTCTATTTGGTTGAAAATCTCCAGCCAAATCGGTAGATTGAAAGGGCATTTTTCTACAAAAATAAACTATCATGCTTGCGTGATAAATCAAATATGAAAAAAATTAGATATAAAAACTTTTGAAGTGGTACATACTTCTTTTGGGAGTGGCATCCAAAGTGTGGTTAAAAATGTGTCAAGCCATACGTCTCTACTATCAATGGCATCCAATTTGCTATGCATAATCACAAATTTTGAGATTAATGAGCATAACATCACAATATGTTATTCAATTTGAAAAGTTCAAAGTTTCCTTGGAATAGCATTTGGATGATATATTCAATTAGCAATAGTGTTTTATTCAATAAGCTAAAAGAGTAATGGAATGAAATGCATAGCTTGAGTTAGTCATGCGTATTAATCTCATCTCTGCACATAATTGCGTGTCATGTTCAAAATTAGAGCTAACATATCGACCTGAGGAAAAAAAATATGGTTATAAGAGATAATGAGAAATATTATAAAATGATGTATATAATATGAAATACATTAGCAAAATGATTCCTTACTTAGTCATCATGTAAAAGTACACTTTTGTAAATTGCAGGGATGGAGAGACGAATAACTCACATGGCGAAGAGCTGTGGGAACCAATGTTTCATGTAGCTCATTCAATGTGATCACTCCACGCACACGGCATATTAAGTCGCTTTGGAATGTAACAACACCTAGCGAAATAACCTGAAAGCATACGCATATATACATACATACATCAGAGCCAGGCGTAGCATAAAGGCAATAGTAATTATCAGTAAGTTTATTGGACTGAAATAGAATGATTTAAGAGAGAATTGTATCTTGATTTTTTCAAATTAGGGAATTAAATTATTTCCAACAACAATATTGGTCAGTCGGATCGGAATACCTTAGAGAATCAAATGAACCAAAACAGTCTCTATCAATAACTCTATCAGCATACATATATAATAGGCACCAAATTTTATGGTTAATGAACAAAAGAACAAAAATATGTTTCACTCTTCTACCGCACAACAAAGCAAATCAGCAGACACCATACAGCTGCAATTATAAAGCAAATTTGTAAAAAAAACATTAAAGTATCCAAATAGAAAATGAGGTTTTAAGGAAGAGAAACATTTGTTCTATAGTTATACTCATAAGGACAGAAGAACTGTCGTTCTCATGGTGCTGAAGTGTGGACTCATACTTGCAAAATGAAAGGTAGGTAGATAGATATACTAACTTCTTCCCCTGCAAAATGAAAGGACAAAAATTCTTACACGGTTTTTGAAAAAAATGTCACAACAAATCAAAGTACATCAACACCATTATTAGTTGCAGTCTATTGAATCATCTTAATTGTTCAATGTAAGTCAAATTGACACTAAATAAATGATTCATGAGCTCCTTACTTATCAATTAATAGGGAATCACAATCATGGCATTAAACATAATCATAATTAGAAAAAAGGAACAATTAGCCACAATTAGGGAGATGCACATAATAAGACATAATGATGAGACAAATATTAGCAATTCAGGATCAATTGCTGCCCAAGCCAAAAATAATAGGCCAAACATAATGAAAAGTTCTTATTCTCCATTCCTTAAAACTCCACCTTTTTTCTTTAAAAAAAAAAGGAGAAGATTTCAAGGAACAGAGGAATGAATGGTATGATCTGATTAAACGCAATGAGAATTATGTTTTTGAAGGTGAAAGAAGAAATTACAGACAATTCCTGGCAAAAATGGTGGATTTAGAGTGATTCTCGGCAGGAAGCTTAACCGTCTTGTATGCTTATGTGGAAGAAGAATTTTAAGGTTTCGACTAACACGTAATTCACAAAACTGGGACATTTCCTCCACAAATACAAAATGCTCATCCTATTTTTGTGACTAAAGTGTCGGGTTAAGAAATTCTATGTGAAATCACTTTAAAAATATAAGCTTTTTGGTGCTCTTTAGCTGTCGAGTAAGTAAAGCAGGAGCTCTGAAATTCGCCAAATTGTTAGTTGGTTCTGCTAATTTCGTGAATTCAACTCAAAATGGTTATCTTGCTTTTTGTCCTTTTTCATTTCAAGGGGGGACAGTTTATATGTTTTCAATAGGATCTTGAAGGGGAGTATTGCAGCGATAGTCCTAAAAATTTAATATTTCTCCTAAGTCAGTCTTATAAGTTTTAAAGTGGTCTTTTTAGTTCTAAATATTTTCTACGTTACACATGTTAAGTCCATTCCGTCATATGTTGCTGATGTGTCATTGACAGCGTTAAATCATCATTTTTTTCTATTAATTTGGCTGACGTGGCAGTAATATATTTAATTTGACATTTTTCAACCAGGTTTATTTTAATAAGCTCTTCTTACCCAATTCAACCGGCAGTGAACAAGGATTTTTCGAGTTGGGACTGCGATGTTTATTTTATTTTTAAATCAATTAGATCGATTTTATCTAGCGGAGTAGTCGGGTCGGGACATGAATTTATCGTGTTAATTTTTCTAAATCTTGAAAATCACTTAAAATTTATTTAGTGTCACATAAAATGTCTTTTTACATGTGTCATGTCATATATTTAATATAAAAAATGCCAAACTCATGTGCCATGTCAGCAAAATAATGGTAAAATGAGAAGAATTAACGGCGTTAGTGATACATCAGCGACATTTTAACGGTAAGTAACGAAATGAACTTTACATATCTAACAGAGCAAATATTTAGGACTGAAAATGCCACTTTAAAATTTAGAGGATTGACTTAGGAGAAATGACAAACTTTTAGAACTGCCAATATAATTCCCCGATCTTGAAGCATCCCTCCTAATGTGAAATATATTAGGTGATATGAATTAATTTTAAAATTTCATGAAATTCTTAAGGCCTTGAAGTGGTAAAATGTCGTGAGGTTTAAATTTCATAAACACAAAGAAGATAATGCATCTATAAGGTAAATTCATACACAACAGGATTTCAAAGTTTTAAATTTCAGAAATACAAAGAAGATAATGCATCCATAAGGTAAATTCATGCACAACAGGATTTCAAAGTTTGAGATAAGATTTTGGAAGTTCAGATCAGGCATTTGTTTGGATTACAGACTGATGAAAGATAGATAACCAAGTTGAAAGTCCTATTTCATTAGTGGCAAGAGTAACATCAGAGATAATTAGACAATTTATATGTTAAGAATGCCTGATATATCGTACACAGAAATAAATTTTTAGTGGAAAGAGATAATGGAAGAAAGACTAATCGTACGTTAATGTTATTCAGATACTTCTCCTTATCCACTCTGACAATATGCCCTTTCTTCACTGCAGACATATGCAACAACAAACAACAATTTCAATGTCTAGCGCACCCGCAAACCATTAGCAAATAACTAACTTCTTCCCTCCTAAACCTGCAACAGTTCATTTACATAAGTCTGGAACTTAAAGCTACAAAGTACAAAGTAATTAAATAGCAAAACTAATACATCTACAATGCAGAAATTGTTGGAGATAGCCAACTTGATGACATGGAAATTGGTTTATTAAGGCAAAAGGAATGAAAATGCACATTTGAAATGCGGAAAAATGAACTAAAATGCACATTTGAAATGCAAAATTGATAAATATTGAACACATTACCAGCAATTTCCAACTTCTCCACAGACGAATTAAAAATGTAAATAAGAGCTTGCTAACTTGGCTGACCAAGAAATCCAACAAACTTACTTTATCCTCTGAAGAAGATACCAACAGCGTCGGAACTATCGGTGATGGTGAGGAGACCCGGGTAGCAAAAAGCAATCGTAAGAGGCAGAAAACCCTACCATGAAAAATCAAAATTGAAGCTCAATAGATAATTTCAAACCAACCAATTAAATCAAGGAGAGGGAGAGAGATATCGACCTTGCTTTAAGAGGTTGAAGATGGAGAAAGAAGCAGCAGGATAATGGAACTTGCGCGAGGATGCTGTAGGAGAAGAACAGAGAGGTTTCGTGCCAAAGATGATATAATTTAAATTTGGTTCGAGAGCAATTTGGGAAAGGAGAAAAAAGACCAAAACTGTCTCTTTTCTCCTTTAAAGAAATAGAGATTTAGTACTAGACCAAGCGAAAATACATTGCTTTTAAAGGACCAAGAGATAGGGTTAGGCCCAAGAAATATAATGAATCCACTCACTGAGCATCGATTGTCAAGATTTCCAACTTTGTCTGCATAAGTGTTATCTAAAAGAAAGGAGGCATGACCGTGATGAAAAAGAAGACCATGATTGATGGTACCTTTAAGATATCTATAATCCTTCACAGCAGACTGATGAATGTCAGTCGACCGGTGCATATACTGACAGACTTGATTGATTGCATAAGAGATTTCTGGCCTCATCAATGTGAGGTATTGAAGACTCCCAGCGGTACTTTGATAAAGGGATGGGTATTCAAAGGGTAGCCCATCGATGACCGAAAGTTGAGACCTAGTTTGAATAGCAGATGAAATTGGTTTGTAATCAAGCATCGAAGTATGAGAAAAAAAAATGTCATAAATGTATTTTGATTGAATCAAATGAAGGCCATTAGAGCCTGAGCAAACTTCAACTCCAAGAAAGTAGTAGAGAGAACCAAGATCCTTCATAGCAAACTCTTTGTTAAGAGCGGCCAAGATACGAATGAATGGTGCACCTGGTGTTCTAGTGAGTAATGTGTTGTCCACATAGACAAGAAGGAGAACAATGTATGACTTTTGATGAAGAATGAAGAATAAAGTGTCTGAGACCCAAAAAACCCTATACCTTATAGAAAGTTGTTGAGACGTTGAAACCATGCTCTGGGAGCCTATTTCAACCCATAAAGTGACTTTCAGACCTGGTAGACATGATCTGGTTGAGTTTTATCTATAAAACCAGGAGGATGTGTCATGTATATTTCTTGAATCAAATGGCCATGGAGAATGGCATTCTTTACATCAAGTTGTTGAATGGGCATTGTAATGAGACAATGAGAGAAAGTGAATTGTCACCAGCTTAATTACAAGATTCAATTTCTCCATATAATCAACTCCTCTTTGGTTGAATCCTTTGGCAACAAGGCCAGTTTTATAACGATCAATTGTCCCATTAACCTTTAGTTTTATTCTATGCACCCATTTGCAGCCAATAACATTTTGAGAGTAAGAGTGAGGACTAATATCCCAGGTATGATTTTGCATAAACGTCCGGTATTCCTCTTGCATAGCAGCTCGCCATTGAGGGTGTTTTAGTGCTCTAGCAAAGGACTTAGGTAACTATAATGCAATAGAGATAGAATAGGTAGTAGGATGTTTTGATATCATAAAGTGAGGAGAAGGTAGTGTGCGATAGATGCCTTGGATTGGAAAGGAAAATAGTGTTCATCGAAGATGACTCGAGGAGAGATAAATACTCAACCAAAAATGGGATTAAGACACCTGTACCTATGATAATGCAAAGGGTGTTTGAGGAAGATATATGGATGAGATTGAGGTTGTAATTTACAATGAAGATAAGGAAACGGGCAAGGAAAACATGAATAACCAAAGACACGTAATATATTATAGTTGGGTACTTGATGATAAAGAAATTGATAGGGTGACTTGAAATTAAGAGATTTTGTGGCTAAGCAATTTATCAAGTAGATTGCTGTTTCAAATGCACGTAATCCCAAAATTTTGGTGGTAATGAAGCATGATGAAGAAGAGCCAAACCAATATCAACATGTGACGCTGTTTACTTTATGCAGAGGCATTTTGTTTAGTAGCATGAAGGCATGAAATTCTATGAATATTTCATGATTCTATAGTTCATTCTAGAATGCATCTGATGGGAATTCCTTAACTCAATCTGATTAAAATTTTTTAATTTTTTGATTAAAGATATTTTTAACTTGTAGTTGAAATGCTCAAAAAATATGTAACATATCATAATGATATTTCATCACATAGGACCACGAGTATTTACTGAAGTCATCAAGAAAATGAATATAATAAGAATGATATGTGCGAGAAGAAGTTTGTATAGGTCCCCACATATCAGTATGAATGAGTTAGAATAAAGTTGTGCTCTTATTCATTGTGGTAGGAAAGGAGCAGTTAACAATTTTGCCAATCTGATATGCCGAACATATTTTATTGATATTGTCATTATTCAAGGAGACAAGAGAACTTAAAATTAACAAATAATAGAAAATAACGGATGACTTAATTGATTGTTCTAGAGTGAAATGGGCTCCAATGTAGATAGAAGAGCTTGAGGAGGAGAGTGACATCTATCAGTCAACTTGAAATAGTATAACTCATCCTTAACTGGTCCCTGTAGGAGCTCCTGATGTGTTCGTAGGTCCTTAACAACAAAGTAGTGAGGGTGGAATTCAAAATAACATGTGCTATCTTGAGCAAATTTAGAAATTGAAAGAAGATTTTTAGACATTTTTGGAGCACAAATGATATCATTAAAAAAAATGGGATGAGTGGATGAAGTCAAGTTAGAGGAACCAGATGCAAGGACAGGTATCGGATTACCATCACCAATAAAAATTTGCTTATTACTAAGTTTGTCATCCTGAATAGTAAGATTACTTAGATCGGATGTCTCATGATGAGTTGGATAGATGTACTTTTGTGACACACCAAGATATATTCCACAATCAAAAGAGATGAGTAATTCTAAATTGGTTCCAAACAACGGGATGCATTATATGCCCATCATTTCACGATTAAAATGTCTTTACGCCTTCACGTGTTTAGCACCTCATATGAGGTGGCACCATGAGAATAGAAGAGCCGAATGCGTAATGTATCATCATCCTTCATATGGAAATGCATGGAAGGAATTTGATTGTGTGATTTCGCATGTGTGCATTGTCATGTTAGGCTTAGATTGTGTTAGTATATTACTATTTGGCATTTATATCAGTATATTACTATTCATATACTAACACATGTAACATTTTAAAATTTCCCAACTATAGAGATATATACGATGGATTGTTTGTGTTGAAGAGTTCATGTGGAACACTTTTACCAATAAGGCTTTATTTCGGTTGAGTGACATGTACGAGAAATATAAAAAAAGATGAAGCCAGCAAATTGGATGGGAGAATCATTTTGGCATTCATTGTAAAATCATTGGAAAATAAAAAAATATCAAAAAATTTCGACTTCAAACAAGAACAATAAAAAAAATCTTCCATTGGTGGAGCAGTGCATAGGGGTGGATGTGTATCAGTTGTGTCTCTTAGAGCTAGAATTGTAGACTTAGAGTATTACCGCTCCACTTTACTAATGATATTTAAATGCAGTATTTATTTTTCCATACGTATTTGTAGGATAAAGAAATGGAAAGGAATCTATCATTGTACACGCTTTTTCTTAGAATTTGACGAAGGCAGAAAATCGTAAGTTTCGTAGACCGTCAAGCTAAGAAATTCAATATAAGTCTTCTTATTCTTAGATACCAGATTTTAGGTTTGCATGATTACCTCATAATTAGATCTCATTTTGACCATAAAATGTACTACTTATGCCATTTAGATATATTTTACGTGACAAAATATGTATTGGTTCTAGCATGCCCTCCTCACCCCTTTTCTCCCTTAATCCTCTCAACTCACCCCCCATCCTCCTCAGTGGCGGACTGTTTCAGCCGTTGTGTCTGGTTCCGGCAGGGCGCGTCAGCCCCCTTTTCCTCAAGCCTAGGCATTTGGCTACCACCACCCACTCAACTACTGCCGTATATACCTCCACCGCCATTGTTGGTGGCTTTTCCTCTAGCAGCTAGTTTGCCCTTTCCCCAAGTCTCCGGTGGTGCTTCCCCTCTACCCCTTCTACCGAAATCTCTCTTAAGCGTTTCGATCTTCTCCTCAATGCAACGGAAGCTTCAGTAGCCATTTTCCGGTGAGTTCCCTATCTGGTCTATCACCTCCGCCTAGATCTGCTTTGCCCTATCGGCCCTGTCCGTCTTTGCCTAGATCTGCTTTGCCACATCGCCCTATCCACCTCTGCCTAGATTTGGTTCGTCCTGATTGCGTCTTCCCAGATCTGCTCCGCTCGTTCCAGATCTGCTCCGCCCACGTTCAGATCTGCTCCGCCCTACATATCCCTCTATGATGTGGCTCCTCCATCCACTTGTCCGCCCCACCTATCTAGATCTGCCATCTTTGCCCAAATTACCTCCGACCTCGCCACCTTCGACCTCCGTCCAGATTCGCCTCCACCATTGCCATCATCCAAACCCGACGCCATAGCACAAATCCACCGCCACCACCCACACCTAGATCGGAACTGCCCCCTGAGTTTCTATTACATGGAGGAGCCGAGCGCCTGAGTACGGCTCAAGACACCCTCTTGTTTTGCTCGTGTATAGGAATTGAAAATTTTCTAAACAAGAAGTCTGAGATCTACGTGGATTATGGCTTGAGGACCCTCCCAACTCGGTTTTTACCAGGGTCCATGTAGACTGGCAGGAGGTTGTGATCAGGACTCTGGTGGCCGGCCGACTAATTATGATTGTATTGTACATTATCTAATGTGATTTTACACATATATCATCCTTTGTAGTTAGTCCTTGAGGATCCCTCCATAGCTCCCGATCGTTTAATTTCTTATTTTTAAGTAATGATAAAATTCTCATTATTTTCAAGCAAAAATATGTATTGGTTCTAGCTACGTGTTGATTATCTTACTGTATAGAATATTTATGATAACTGTACAATGATTGCTATTTTTTAGACTTAATAGGCACTGCTTTGAGATGGCTTGGATTGTTGTGTTGCTGATTTTTAGGGTCTAATTTTTCTTGTCTACCCTTGAATGATGTAGGAAGAGTTCACTCAAGCAGTGTACAATTCCGGTTCGGTGTTTAACTAATAATCCTCTGAGCCAACAAACAGTAAGGCAAGTGATGTGTGACTCCAGGGGGTGGCCCGATTCTCATGGTGTATGTTGAAAGGGAAAGAGGAATTTGTTCGAAACCAAGCTGGTGCAAATAGCCAACCAACGAAAGGGAATGTGACCTGCTACTTAGACCACTCGCCTAACCACGAACACGGGACCAATCCGCACAATGACTCACCTGGGTCGAGGCACGAATTGGGGGCTTTGGGAAACTTGAATCACCAAACTAAAACGTTAGTTCGACAAAAGCAAGATTTCACAAGAGCAAAAGAGAGATTTACCTCACAAAGATGAACACACCTTCAATTCAATATTTATTGAAAAAAAATTGATTTGTCCATACATGGGTAGAGAAGGCCATATATATAGCCAATTGACAATATATTTCCTTCCAAATATATTGCTATATATATTGCCAGTAATCAACCAAAATAATATTCTTACCCTAATACATTCATATCTAAACTTGGAAACTCAAAATTATAGGTAAATAAGGTAATCAGCCGATATATTCTTCCTTTATTTGTTGCTGCTTCAATTTGGATGAATTTGCAAGCTGAATATTCCTCCTTCCGAGTGGGTGTCGTGGGCTTGGGCTGCATATTAGGCTTACAGCTCCAATTGGGCTTAAGCTTGGGCTTCAACAAACAAGATTAATGTCTCTTGTTTCTTGTTAGCTTGGACTTTAACTTCTTGGGCTATCCACCCATTGGTTAGAACTACAATAGTATCTTGCCATTTCTTTAGTCTACCTCTTGTCGATATGGGTAGAGGATTGCGTGACAATCTTGTTCTCATCATTCTCCCACTCTTGAAAAGGAGTCGTCCTCGACTCTCCAAGGTCTGCACCGAGAAAAGGAGATAGATCAGCGACATTAAAAGTAGCACTTACCCCATACTCACCTGGTAAGTCAATCTTATATGCATTGTCATTGATCTGTTCAAGAACCCGGAAGGATCCATCTCCTCTTGGCATAAGCGTTGACTTCCGTTTTTCAGGAAATCTCTCTTTCCTAAGATGCACCCAAACTAAGTCTCCTAGTTCGAAAAGGACTTTCTTTCGACCCTTGTTTGCATGTTCCATATATTATTGATTCATCCTTTCAATTTTGAGCTTTACCTTCTCATGGATTTGCTTTACAGATTCAGCTCTCTTCGCTCCATCCATTCTAACTCTTTCCTGCACAGGAAATGGAATCAAATCAATACGTGCTAAGGGATTAAATCCATAAACAATTTCAAAGGGAGAATATTTTGTAGTGGAATGAATGGCCCTATTATATGCGAACTCAACATGGGGTAGACATTCTTCCCAATTCTTCAAATTCTTCTTCTCAAGAGTCCGAAGTAGAGTAGATAATGTCCTGTTCAAGATCTCAGTTTGCCCATCGGTTTGTGGATGACATGTAGTTGAAAACAACAACTTGGTTCCAATCTTTCCCCATAAGGTCTTCCAAAAGTAGCTAAGGAACTTAGTTTCCCGATCGGAAACTATTGTCCTCAGCATTCCATGAAGTCGCACGATTTCCCTTAAAAATAAAGTAGCAATGTAAGACGCATGATCATTTTTACGTCATGCAATAAAATTTGCCATCTTAGAAAATCGGTCTACAACAACAAATATAGAATCCATACCTCTTTGAGACCTTGGTAAACCTAAAATAAAATCCATAGAAATATCTTCCCAAGGTACATTGGGAATAGGAAGTGGGGTGTACAGACCATGTGGATTAAGCTTGGATTTCACCTTATGACATGTAATGCAATTTCTCACAAATTTCTCAACATCTCGTTTCATCTTAGGCCAATAAAAATGTTCACTCAATATGCCTAAAGTTTTAGCAACGCCAAAATGTCTCATTAGGACACCAGAATATGCTTCTTTCATCAATAACATGCGTATGGAACAACTGGGAACACAAAGTTTATCAACCCGAAATAGAAATCCATCATGCAAGAAAATTTCTCTCATCCACTACCAGATTCTCAATTTCCATAAACCTCAGAAAAATCCACATCACTAGTATACAACTCCTTCATGAACTCAAATCCAAGAATTTTAGCATCTAAAGTAGAGAGAAGAACATACCTTCGAGAAAGTGCATCGGCAACTATGTTATCCTTGCCTTTCTTGTGCTTGATCACATAAGGGAAGGACTCAATAAATTCGATCCATTTGGCATGCCTTCAATTCAGCTTATTCTGTCCTTTAAGATGCTTTAAAGCCTCATGATCAGAATGTATAACAAATTCCTTTGGCCACAAGTAGTGTTGCCAAGTCTCCAAAACTCTAACTAAGGCATACAATTCTTTATCATATGTAGAATAGTTAAGAGTTGGACCATTTAATTGTTCACTAAAATAAGCAATGGGCTTACCTTCTTGCATGAGAACTCCGCCGATGCCAATTCCACTTGCATCACATTCCACTTCAAAAGTCTTACCAAAATCAGGGAGAGCAATGACAGGTGCATGTATAAGCTTCTCCTTAATAGCTTGGAAGGTCCTTTCTTGTGCTTCTCCCCACTTGAAGGACACATTCTTCTTGGTCAACTAGTTCAAAGGGGCTGCTATTGTGCTGAAATCTTTCACAAACCTTCCGTGGAAACTCACCAATCCATGGAATTTTCGCACTTGCCCAATGGTGGCAGGAGTTGGCCATTCTCGGATTGCCTTGATCTTTTCTTTGTCTACTTCAATGCCCTCACCACTCACAATAAAGCCAAGAAAAATAACTTTGTTAGTGCAAAATCACATTTCTTCAAGTTTCAAGACAATTTCTCCTTCCTTAACATTTCTAGGACTTGTCTAAGATGATCTACATGTTCCCTTAAAGTCCTACTATATATAAGGATATCATCGAAATAAACTACCACAAATTTTCCAATGTAGGCATGTAAGACTTGATTCATTAACATCATAAATGTGCTAGGTGCATTTGTTAGACCAAAGGGCATTACTAACCATTCATAAAGTCTATGTTTAGTCTTAAATGCCGTTTTCCATTCATCTCCTTCTTTCACTCTAATCTGGTGGTAGCCACTCTTTAAGTCAATTTTTGAAAAGATGGTTGAGCCATCAAGTTCATCAAGCATATCCTCTAGCCTAGGAATAGGGTGGCGATATCTTACCATTATGTTATTGATGGCTCTGCAATCAATACACATCCTCCTTGTGCCATCCTTCTTGGGCACGAGCAAAACCAGCACTGCACAAGGACTAAGACTTTCCCTCACATACTCCTTGTCCATCAACTTGTGAACTTGTCGTTGGATCTCCTTCGTCTCTTCGGGGTTGGTGTGGTACGCATGACGGTTAGGTATGGACGCACCAAGAATGAAGTTGATCAGATGCTCGATTCCTCTTAACGGTGGTAAGCCCGGTGGTACTTCTTCTGGAAACACAACCTCAAATTCCTGCAAGAGAGATATAACAACACTTGGCAAAGTAGGAGTTATGTCGTTAGTGGCTAACATCACCTCTTTGTACACAAGTACTAGGAGGTTCTTTTGAGATAAAAGAGCTTGTTTGACCGTACTTTTTCTTACCACTAATATAGCTTTCTCATTTTTCCTCTCAATCTCTTTTTTGTTGCTCATGTTCCTTTCATCTTTTTCTCTTTTTCC
>JAOYND010133594.1:0-10177 GCA_025802135.1 Lagerstroemia fauriei | reverse complement strand
CTATAGAGTTTCGCCCCCCCTAAATTCTTCATTTTGCTTCTCTATAGAGTTTCGCCCCCCCTGAGTAACTTTCCTGGATCCGTCCCTGATGACAATCATTGGCAAAAAAAATCGTCACTTCATCGGGGTAGAAACTAGAAAGACGAAAAGGCATTTCCTTTCCATATATGAAACGGCACCGTTGGCCTACGGTGCTTTAAGCTGTTTCCATGTAAATTTTCCTCTTTCAGCCAAAAAAAAAAGTAAATTTTCCTTTTTCCACGAAAGTAAAAGGTTGAGTTTTTCGTTTCCTGTTGACCCATCTTGACTTTACCCTGTGTAAATGGACTGGACTGGCGCTGGCTTAGCTCATCTCAGGGCAAACTTGGGAACTAAGAAGTGAATTTACTCGAAATTGTCTTTTCCTTAACGAGATGGTAATAAATAATAAAAATAATTAATGGGTGTCGGACCAAAATAGAAAAGGGAAACTGTTTTTCCTCCGAAAAATTTTCGGATGGAAAACCTCCGACTCCCTCTCAATATTAAAATGTCCCTCCTTTTACAATTAATTACAGAAGTGCCCCTGCGGGTAATGAAATAGTTATTTTATTAATACGGAAAAAAAAGAGCTCGTTTGCAGAGGGAGCTTCGAGGAGGAAAATTGCAAGCTGGGAGTTGATTACGAGGCGCCACGTGTCCTACGATCCGACGACTAGGATCTTCTTGTCAGTCTGTCAGACATAAATATTGTTTCACGGAGAGAGCTCCACTCTGTGAAAATACAGAACAGCCCCCTGAACTTTATATTTTTTTTGTTACCACAATCCACAATCGACCTATACGCTATACCTGTAGTTCTCTCGGTATGAACCAGTTGATATCCACGACCCCGACGGATTTTAACTCATGCAAATTCAAATCCGATGGATCCAGCTAGAGATAAAACTCATCGAACTATGAATTTTCTCGAGTAAAAGGGATGTCAAACCCCTCGGTCCAGCAAACGCAGGGTTGGAGCTTGCCATCTTAAGTGGGGAATATTAATGGGGAGTTCATGAATAAAATAGTAACGTGACACTACTGCTATCTTTTTCTGCACCACGTAATTGCATTTACTGTTTCTCAGTTTCTTGCCAGTCGATCGTACGTTCCCGAGTATAAGCACTTATTTGAGAAGGCTATACGAAACTCGTGGGTCCCGACTGATCGATGAAAGCATTGCCCGAGCAGTACTTGGGAATGTTGGATGTCACAAAAATCAAACGATGGCCAAAGACAGCTTGAAGTAATGAGGATGGTACATTTAACTTCCAGATAAAGCTATAGCTAGTTCACATTGCTTTCCGGGTGCAGCTTCCTAGGTAAGTTCAAGGTGTCGGCACCGCCATAGATTTCTGCCAAATTGAACTAGCCTAAACTCGAAAAAATTTATGAAATATTATATATATTTAGCTAGATTTTATCCTTTTTTTTGGGTTAATTTCGTCACCTTAAGGTCGACTTCTTACTCTTCTATTGAATTTCGCTCCATTGAATAAGTTTTTTAAATTCATCCCTGCATATAAAAAAAGCTTGATACAATAATATTATATTGAATCTAACTTAGAGTTAAGAAGTTACGAGTTTAAATCTCAGCATAAATGAAGATGCAATTATAAGCTTAAGACGTGGTGTCACCGTGTCACAAAACACGAAATTAGCAATGATTAATCATGGAAATATATGTATGTGATTGTGATTGTGATGTGTGTGTCATGATGATGCGTGCTTTCTCATTTTTCTAAATTAAAATTTGGGTAGTGGCAACGCAATCATTATGAATCACACTTGAAGCTAAAACCAAACAAAGATCAGATTTAGTTCGACGTGTGAATAAACTTTGTCTGTCCATTAATTTTTTAAAAAAACGAAATTTCCA
Source organism: Lagerstroemia fauriei (assembly GCA_025802135.1). Classification (NCBI taxonomy): domain Eukaryota; kingdom Viridiplantae; phylum Streptophyta; class Magnoliopsida; order Myrtales; family Lythraceae; genus Lagerstroemia; species Lagerstroemia fauriei. The sequence goes on along the minus strand of JAOYND010133594.1, from coordinate 8,277 downwards.
GGATCGCTGTGCCAGATTTAGTCGCGTGTCTCGGGTCACAACCTACGACAACAACGATCTAGGGAAGAAATGTGTCGATCACCGTGATCCATTTATGTTCGGAAACTGTACTCTCATCCTTCGACTCGACCGATCGAAACCTACAGTCGACCACGTTCTTCGGTTTAACCGAAACCCGATTATCCATTACGAGGGCAATTTTACGTACGTAACGCCTCGACTGTATATATGTCACTGATCTCTCACATTGTTTTAGCACAGAATTGGAAGGCACTGACAAATCAATACACTTGAAGTAAATTCTGCAACAAGCTTAATTATATCATTGCTAGAAAACAAAAAATAAACTATTTTTCTTTTAGGAAGTTGATGCTCATGTCAACGTCTCGGGAACTCACTATAGAGCAAATATTCGCCGTGTAATATAAAATAAATTTGTCGTGTAAATTATTCTCTGGATCTTGACGCATATAAAATTAACTCTCGAAAATTATAAAATTTTTACGTATGTAAAGATATGAGATATTTAGGCCGCTGCTCACCGTGTAAAGAGCCTGTACAGATAAGATTTTAGATTTTCCTTTTTCCTTTTCCTTTTCCTTTTCCATCATCATCATCAAGAGAATCGCCTTATGGGAAAGATATTTGCCCACTCCAACCTTTTTTCCTTTAGTGCTTAAGTTATATGAGGTATCATCAATTATCATGCAAAATTTTTAGGGTTTGGCATGACCGATTCACATCGGTGATTAATATCCAGTAAATTTGTTGTGTAAGTTCCAATTACGCGATGCGATGTTACATGTGATTTCTTGAAATTCATAAATAATAACACCACGTTACATCATGTAATTGAATTATGTACAACAAAATCGTCGTATATTACTCCATTTACTGACATGAGGTTAGCCTAGTCGTTTTCTTGCTAGACCTCCAAATGGGTTGGGAGGGTCGACTGGAATTTCTCCAGGGATCCCAGCCCGACTGCAGATTAATTTCGAGGTGCGCTTTGGCTGATTCGGGGATATTGCGTGGTGTAAAATTAACCATTGAATATCTTCTCATCATCGGTCAGCAGCCAGCCGCATTTTTCCATCACCGTATTGGCTCCCTTCTCCATAATTTTCTCGCTTCTTTAATTTAATTTCTCCCTTGCCATAATTTTCTCAACAAATTGAAGGTTGTGTCACCCACTGTCAATTCTGATTTTTTTTTGAGAAAATTTAGCTTTTATCGAAAAGGTATGAGAATCCCTTGCTGCTGAAGCTTTTCGCTCCGACAGGTTAATTAAAACAAAGCGTTGCGATGATTTCTTTCTTTTCTGATAAAATATATGGGTGAATATCTCGAGAAATTCTTCGGATTTTATACACTCCTGACAACATAAAATTACAAAATATTAACAAAATTGTCAGCGATGGATTTGGGGTGCGGAGTACTATCGTGCCTCCGAACTCGGAAAATTTCATAAGGCTTTATACAATTTTTACTTGATTTTGTCTAATTTTTATTGAGTTATATAAGGTTCGTCTCTTCTGAATTCTTTGCTTTACTTTCCTATGGAGTTTCGTCCCTCGAGCAAGTTTTCTGGATCCATCGCTGAGAATTGTAACAAAATGAACGAATGAGATTAACACGAGAGTCCAATGACCCATGAAATTCTCCGATGTAAGAATTTTGTCGATTCTTCTTCACCATATCATCGATCCTGACGAATATGTTTTTTCAAAATTACTGGGCGGCTACCTCAACAGTTTTTTATATTCTCTCTTTTGCAAGGAATATATTCCAAGCAATCCCTGAAACATGTGTGGTGTGTCTACCCGCGGCCTAGCTAGCTCATCCCTTACCCGGTCGGAGGTACGAAATGCCCGATCCCAGGAAATGTGTGTATACAGACTGCCATCACAAGGGAGTCCTTTGAAGTTCCGATCGAACGCCGCCTTTGCCTCGTTCAGTTGCCTTTCAGGGCAAAAGCGTTCGATGTTGTGTCATCGCCGATGCGGGAAAGCGGAGTCGTGACGCTGGCACTGGCATTTTTGGAGCATACAATGGTGAAGCATAATGGATCTTGAATGGAAGTTTAAAACATTGAAAAATAATTTTTTTAAAAAAAAAGATGGAAGGAAAAGGAAGTGTTTAGATAGCTTGTGGCGCCACAGGAAGGGCTATTCATATCAATATGGATTGGTCGAGATAGTTCGACATTTCTTTTCCTCAAATTTTTTTTTAAAATTCGAGTTGTGTGAATGATCGAAAAAGCTAACAGAGTTTTACCCATTAATGTGTCTCACTTAATTGAATTTCTGAATATCGGGTGGTGGCCATCAGTATATATCATGAGGGAGGTTATATAATGTCAAAGAGAACAAAGGTGTAATGAGGAAGAAACCACTGGAAGAGCCAAAATTTTGTGTGTTGCATAGCCTTTAGCCATCCCTTATCAAGATATGGTTTTCTGAGCCAAAGTGGCTTTTTCATCTGCCCTTTTTTCCTTTTTCCAAATATCTATCTTACACTATTTCATCACATCTTTTGATTAAGTTCACCGAGGATGATAAGCCAAGATCATATTGCTAATTCACTGAAATCAGTGCCATCGATCATTTGGTCTTATTGTGTACATTACCGATAATCGATAATTAATCCAGAGTCTATCTGATCATCGAACTTCGTTCTAGATGGAAAATTACTGCCCGATCGAGTTCCCAGTCAACTGGCTGTTCAATGTACAAGAGCTCTTCTGGGCTTCAATGGTGGACATCCCATGCCAAGGCTCAATACACAGAGCTCGAAAGGCCTACTAATTGCCATGAAAGTCCGGGAGATTCCGCATCTGGGTATGCTGCTGCTGTTACTGCAACCACACACCTCGCTCTTCACGTCATCGTTGCAGTGGAATCATTCTCGACCTGGTATTCGAGGGTCGTAAGTTACTAGATTTTTGGTGATAATAAATAAAGTGGTCTGGTGCATCTTCCCTTACATTACGTCTCTAACTTATTTCTTGTAAGTGAAAAGGTTTCACGGTTTAACCTGTTTACTCGTTTGTCGATCAACTCATCTTGACCCTGAATTAATTAATAGGAATTAGGTGAGTTCCCGGATATCATATGATACATACCGAAAAATGATTCCTAGTTAGTGGCACGAACGCGTCATTAATTTGTATTGGTGCATAATCATTCTACAGACAATGGAAATTAATTAACATCGAGAATTTCGTTGAAAATGAAGACTGGATTGAAGAAAGCAACCTCTTATCGCTGACTTGTAATTCCACGAAAAGCCGCACTTTTAAGCTAGCGACCCCTCAAATTATAAATAATATCATTCTAAATATTTCTTGTGGATCTCACGTATGTACGTGTGAACAAATAACCCCCAAAAAAAAATTACAAGTCGTTCGTCGCGTATGAAATATTATATATTCCGACTTTCTTAAAGGACAACTCTTCATGCGTACCTGTATATTATAAGTCGAAAAAGTCGATCCCAACGTTCATGTTTTATTCGAGAAACCCGAGAAGCTTCGATACGGGCGTAGATGTACACGAGAGAGTTTGAATGCGCTGTGGTGTGCCCTAAGTGCTGAACTAATGTAAAGGTGCGATAATGATCATGATGAAGCTGACATTGGGGTTTCCTTCTTTTTTTTTTCGGTGTACATAAGAGGCACATAAGCCTATAAAGGGTAGAAGAAAGGGGATATAGGGCACGGAAAATTCTACGGGTGAGATCGAACCCAGGACCTCTAAGTCACTGGGGTGAGAGTCGTACCAATTGTACTAAGTCCTCTTTCTCTAGGTTTCCTTTTATAATAGGAAAGAAGAAATCTCTAGTTTTGGGGGAGAAGAACGCGTCCGCTTTTGAGTGTTCACATGCTTCCTTTCAATGGCTTGCTGATCCTGATTCATGGGAAAGGGTTCATTGTGCTGGAAGTTTTACACTTTTTTCGGTGTACAAAATGGTGTACATAAATTTTTTTCGGTGCATATGGAAGTATATAAATTTAGAAATGGACAGAATAAAATGGAAATAAAGGGGTACAATGAGTTTTATTAGTAAAAATCGAACTCCTAACCTATGTCGAGGACGGTACTACTCCGCCAAATTTCCTTTCTCAAAGTTTTATGTTTTCGAGAAATGAATTTTGAATAATTATATTATCCTCGATTTGATTTAAAATTAAGAGATATTACACTTAATTCTCGTTAATTCCCGGCATGCCATATGGTTTCCACACCCTCTTATCTTTTTTATTTTTCTTTCAATTTTGATTATTAACTTATAATTTTTTAATGTTGAATGTAGATATCATTTTTTATTTTCAAAGATTATTTATTTTAAATTTAAATATTCACCGAGTTAATATTATTTTCACGAATAATTTTATTACTACTAGAGAGTGACCCGTGCAATGCACATAATTGTCAATTATATGTTGATAAACATTTAAGGTGACCAAAGAAATACACAACTGATCAAAGAAATAAAATTTATAGGTTAAAGTAGATAAAAGAAAGAAGTTGTTCAAATTAAATAAAAATGAAGTAAAATTGTAGAATTGGAAGAGTTTCTAATGAATAAAGTAGATTTTTTACGAAAGTTGCCAACATCTCGATGATTTGGAGACTTACAAAAGAGTGAAAAGAGATTTTATGGTTATGAGAATCGTAGAAAATAATTGAGAGAATCCCGAAAAAGTTAACATAATATAATGGATAAATATACTGAAATTATATTAATGATGAAAAATCCTTTTAATATATTCTATTATTTTATTTTAAATTAAATTTTACCAAATATAAACTAAATTTGAGACAAAAATTGTTTTGAGTTTGCTTAAAATAATAGAAATAAATATAAAATCTTTAGTTTTAGTATGTAATCAGCCACATTCATTTTCCCTAATCTCTACACTAATTTACTCAATTATATTTTGAATTTCTTCTCATTTTCTTTGTCGCCAACAAAACCGTACTCGTAAACATGTTCGAAAGTAACTTCCACGTCGGATTGCGTTAGACCCTTGTCCTTGCAAATGAAATCTCTTGCCTCTAATGTCAATGCGAGGCTGATGTCATGTTTTATGCTATCCAATTGGTCACATTTTCATATTCTCAGTATCAATTCTTTTGAAATGCAACAAGAACGAACCGTTGGCAAAGTTAGCGGTTGTCCGAAATAGATCTGGATTTATACTGGTGGAGAGACTACCAGAGATGTGTTCAAGTTTATGACAGAGATTTGCAAGATCACCACGCCCAACAATTCTTGATTTACGTGTAAATCATATAGTATTCATAATACCAATAATTAATTCTAATTAGTTCAAGTTTAAGTTAGTTATATCCATTGAATGATAGTCTCTTTCAATTATAGCTTTTTTTTTTTTTGCGGATAACTCGAATATAAAATCTTATTTATTAATTAATTCATATCGATAGACATTTTTTATTTGTCTTGATCGATTTAATGGAGCATTGATTATAATAATATGGAAACCATATCACATTTACGTCAAAAAGCGGGAATAAGACTTGGTAAGCTGACAAGGCACAAAAGATTTGGACAAGAAAAAGTGAAAATAAATCAGAAAAGAAAATAAAGAAAAATCCTTTTGCCTTCGTGATCTGATGCTGGATCCTTTTTTTCCACAAGAGAATCTAGTGAAATTTCATCCTCGTTTATCTCAAAACATCTGTCAGAAATGTGCTATTTGCGTGATGACACCGTTTTTTTTCAAAGTATACTAAAACTTTGATGGTGTTACAATGCTAACGGGACCAGTACCGAGCGTCCGACGTGCTCTCGATTTAACGTGAAAGATCGAACATTAACTAGAGAAAGCAGCTGAACCACTGTTACTACTTTGGAACCTTTTTATCTGTTTCTTTCTTCTTCTTTTTTTCCCAAATTGATTGTTTAATCTTCTATCTGCTTTGCTCCATGGCACTGATGAATGCACACTCATCCTTGGAAGTCATTTCAGGTAAAATATCCTCTTACTCCCCTTATCGGCAGCCGCCTATCGTGGTTTCGAACCATTTGCTAGCTGTCGGCCGGAGTAATTCCGAACCGTAGTGTCGGGGATAATCCGATATTCGCTCGTACTCGGATCGTACATTGTCATCGTTTCAATCTTAACACGGCATGATACTGTGAGAGCTTCATGGGACGGTCCGGTCCACTTGAGTGTACCTTTCTCAGAACCATGCAAGTTACTAGGGTTTTGTCAGCATCGATCAGTTTGAGAGCCATTCGTAAGGTACATATATCTCATATCGATTTATAACATTGCTTCCGTAGATTTTGGAGATCGTATCGTATGCAAGTCATTCGTAACGAGCACAGACCAAATTCACGTGTACTAAGAAGCCCGGTCCGATAAATCAACTGTGACCATATATAAGCACTAAAAATAAGAGTAAATGTTGCTTTTGGTCATCAATCTTTTGAATTATGTTCATATTTGACATAAACCTTTTTTTGAATTGATTCTAGTTCTCGACCTTTCAAATATTGTTCAGTTTTAGTCATTTACATTATTTTTAATATTAAAAAAGGTGAGTAGACTTTTTAATATTAAAATATATTTTTAATTACAAATTATTTTTATGATTATAAAAAATAGAGAAACTCTCGATATAATAAAAGAGGGGTCAGTGAGGACCCGACTGTAAACTGTCCTCGAGAAGGTTATAAAACAGTCCATTATACTGCTAGTAATTGAACCGTAATGGTCGAATTTAATCATCTTTTTCGTTAAAATTTTCATTTATTTTTTAAGTTACAATTAAATATATATTTTTAATATTAAAAAGGCTAATCACTTTTTTTTTAATATTAAAAATAATATAAATGACTAAAATTTAATAATATTTGAAAGATCGATGACTGGAATCAATCCAAAAAAAAGGTTTAGGTCAACTATGAACATAATTTAAAAGGTTAAGGATTAAAACTAATATTTTTCCTAAAAATAACTGAATTTAACCGGCTGATAACATGATACAAGCACTGTCATGGGTGATACTGCCTCTAGTAGTAGAGGTCACCAAAACAACAAAATAAATTAGTGCTCGTACTTAAATTATACAGAGTTCATCGTATTCGTAAAAAGTCGATATTCATTACGTAGAACGGCTCGGGTATAATTGTATCTATACGGCTGCTTTTACTGATGATAAGATAAGATGATAGCCAAACATCGTTAAATTTTCAAGTGTTATCTGAAACTACAGTAACTGGAAAATCAAACAGCGTAAAGGCTCTGATCAGTCCCGGCGTCCCGATTGGTCACCTCGCGCCTCGAATCCCGACAATGATCCTTCGGATCGCTGGAGAGCCAAGAGCCAAGCAAATTGGAAGGGACAGGACAGATTGTTCTTGAAAGAGACGGATTCTTGCTCCTCCTCCACTCTTCACCTTTCTAAGTGACGTTGAATTCCCAGCAAGTTGCACCCAAGCACAGATCGAGATTCTCTTCAAACCGATTGGGCCGATCGGCCACCGACCTCAGCAATCCACCACTAAATGGGTCCCACCCCGAATGAGGACACCGGAGACATCGGTGCCGTCCAGAGCTTTCTAACTCCAAAGCGGCGACACGGCTACAACACATGCCGCCAGACAGTGGCCGAGATGATCGCCGCTGCAATGGAGAGAGAGACCGACACGGCGCCGTTGGCCAGGGAACAGCCTGATACTGCGGTCGCCGCTGGGTACTGACCTCCCGCCGCCTTAACGCTGCGGCAGACAAGAAACCGACGTTAACCTCGACGTCATCAAAGCGAATCCAAGATCCAAGTCTCTCGGTTCTCATTGGACGGGTCAACAGAGAATTTTCTCACATGTAATGTTCAAGGAACCAAAAAATAAAACCGGGTTTTCATTGGGTAAAAAATAAGAAAAATGTTTCTTGAAGTAAACAGCATTGTCATGGTTGTAAGTGGACGGTGACCACTTCGTAAGATTCGACAAATAAGTTAATTCCTTATAGAAGACAGCTAGGAAAAAGGGTGTATTTTTCTTCTGCTTGCATTATCTCGAGTATTCAGAAGGTCAATGAATCCGACTAATTGAATATTACCTGGTAGAAGGCGAGGGGCAGAAGGTGATAAGGTAGTCGGCACCGGCGCAAGTGAATGTGCTAGTCCTGTCGTCGTATGCGTAGCTGTAAGCCCTCGGGCATGCGGTCTTGAAGAACGATGAGTACACGGTCTCTTGGCATGTGTCGGGAGTCGCATATGCCCCGCTGCAGCAATATTGCGG
>JAOYND010133490.1:0-10177 GCA_025802135.1 Lagerstroemia fauriei | reverse complement strand
GGTGGTTTCACCCTCACTCTGATACCATTTTCATTATTGAGAACAAACGTCACTTAAGTTAGATTGACTCTTAACTTGGTCTTAGACGAGACTGTAGGAAAAGAGTTGTCAGCTACTTCAGAAGGTTGTCTCAAATATTAAATTATTACTAATAAATTTTATAAGTGTATGAATTAATATATACCTAAATGTCTAAACTAACATATTGTAAGCCGATGATCTTAGGCCTAAGCCCATAAAGTCCATAAAGTCCAATAAGACAATCCCATGATTATTTTGTAATTTTTTTTCTTTCCCCATCTCCTACTGCCTGCCATCAAAATCCCACACATATATATATCCACTCTCATTTTGCATTTTTAAGCATCATATCATTTCCCCAAAATCCACCGAAACAGAGAGAGTGAAAGAGAGAATCCAGAACATGATGAACGAGAAGAACAGAGACGAAGAGGTGGTGGGAGGCACGGTAAGGAAAACAGAAAAATAGGATGTAAGTAAGATCCATTTCAAGTTTAGTAGATTTTATTACTTTATATTATATTATAGTTGGTATGATTTGGGTATAAAAGTGTAGTTAATAGGATATGTGAAGGTTATAGGATTGATCGTAGTGGAGTAGATTAAGCTTCATAAGTATTTTTAGGATCATTTTTATTTGAATACATATATGAATATATCATGTATGTTACTTTTTAGATTAATATAATAGGGATTGAGGAGAATCAAAATAGACCTCATAGAGATCAAGCTTAGTGGAGGAACGACTAAAGGAGTTGTGGGCACATTTTTCTATTGTACAATAATATATTATATATTATATAAACTTACTAATTTATATATAACAGTAAAAGAAAAATTATGGAGTAATATTTCTATTTTATTATACATAGCTAAATATGTATAAATGAGTATGTGTATGATATTTTATGATATTGATATGTAATTTATATGTGAATATGTGTATCATTAAATGTGATTTTGCATTATGCATAACTGGTTGTGTTTGTAAATAGCCATGGTGAACTCTAAGCCGGCGGAATAGAAATGGGCCAAAAAAAATATGAAAATATAAATAAAAGAGGAAAGAGAAAGATTTAATTTACTGCTAGTTTCCGGTGGAATATAAAAATAAGATAATTTAAAATTGCTCTTACCACCGGAGGGTAATGGGCGGCCCCACGGGTGTGAGGTGTATAAAATTTCTTTGGTAAGGAAACCAAAGGTGGAAGAAAGTTCAACCGTATACACAGTTCAGGTTGCCACCGATTGCCCCTATGTCCTGACGGATGAACTTGATCCACTCTAAACTATTAGAGAAAATGTACCGATACTTTGCATTTATTTGAATATGAGAATGACAAGATACCGGTACTTTCCCCTAATGGTACATGATGGACTGGATTCATTGAAAATTTCTACATATGGGTATATTGCTCTCCCATTCCATTAGAGTGGTTGTGAAACTCTTCACTACAGTTGGATGAGAAATGAGCATTTAGTTATAGGTTCTAAGGAGAGAGTATTGCGTGCAATGGGTATATTACTTGATAGCATTGATATGGTGTCATAAACCAATAAAATCCATTCATTTTAAGATTTTCTAAATAAAATTCTCAAAATAAAAAAAATCGTAAAAATAACTCAACTTTTCTTTTGTGATACCACGTCGGCACTGAAATGTGGTGAGCCCGTTACATAAAGACTTTCTCAAGAGAGAGGGTACGAACATTCCTTAAGGACTATCGATTGTACGATATTAAAGGAAAATATTGACACTTGAGCTCCTATGTGTTACGTTCTTTGCAATTTAATTCTTTATATTTGTAAATATATCACTCAAAGAAGTGAAATGAGATTAATAGAATAAAAAAAATGAAATAATGTTGATAGAAAGTTTGAGGTTTTGTAGTCAATACAGAGGATGTGATGCAATGTGGCTAAAGAAAGTGGTGGAATTAACATTCTTTAATTTGTTGGAGGGAATATTCAAAAGTACTATCAAGTTAAATGTGACCCCAAGTCTCCTCCGTAGCCTTCGAACGTTCCGACCCGAAATGGCAGGGAGGCGTGGTGTCTCGAAGATCGATCGCTAATAGCTTCTCAACCCCCCTTTTCACGTCGTAATCCGAGCCACGCTCATGCTCCCGTATCACGCGGTCCCAGTTGTCACCTACATGCCGTGGCCCGGAGAGGGGCCCCCGAGGCCGGTAACTGTGATTCTGGGAGGCGGAATCGGCCCCCTTTTGACGGAGGCAGTTGAGCAAGTCATGGCGGCAACGCACGAGTGAAATTAACATGAGTTGATTTGTGCAGAAAAACTTAATTCCATTAGAAAGAATATGCTCAAAATATGTTAGATGTGATTTAAATCTTGTGATATAACCCGATGTAAAATCCTAACATGATTATATTTATTTTGTAACTCGAAATGGAAAAGTTTATCAAATGTGTGGTGGAAGTGAATGGCTCAGGTTAAGAGCCCTTCATTGTATCCTTTGAGTTAGGGTTCGAGTTCCTCTTCTTCTACTCCACCTTATGCTCACGGTGAAAATCCGTTCTCCTATCTTTTGCCTGTAAAAATATTGACGACACTCAATTATCTAAAACCATTGTGTCCATTTTGAGAAATTCTTGTATGAGTTAAGCTCACCCTAGACATCTTACACAAAAAAATATTTACATAATACAATACTAATAAGTGTGGAAGTTAATCCAAGAAAACATGAAACAAACGAAATATGGAAATATAAAGAGGAAAATAATACTAACTACCCATAATACAAAATTGACATGTGACAAATGTGTCATAATGTTTACTAATAGCACGCGCTAGTTCTTGGAGAGGTATGACATCCACGATAATATGAACCACGTGCACAATGTCATCCCCGGGGTCGTGGAGTGCGTCAAGGTTGCTCCCATGCCATTTTGCTAGTTGTTTATTTTTTTAGTCCTTTTTAGAGGAAAATTGGATGAATAAACTAGATGAATTACTTTAATTAAAAAACTTGATAAATTCATTTATTTAGAGCCTTAAGTGCATGCGATCCACATGAATAAAAAAAATTATATGGCTCAAGTTCTAGTACTACCACTACTTCTTTTACAATGTATATCACCAGTATCCAAAAATTAAACGAGCCCTGATTAACATGAATTTTCTCCATTCGAAAAACTCGTATCCGAGACCTTATTTAAGCGAAAGAGATGTCCTACCTTCTCATTCAGCTCATGTTGGTTACTAGCACTGCTTCATTGATACTTCATCACCATCTTCCCTTTGTTATTAATCAATAGAGAGTACTGAAAAGAAAAAACAATGAAGTCGAAAAATATTTATCTTAAGGAAGTTTAGAAACATGATAACAAGCAGAAAGTTGCTTCAGAAAACATTATTAAACACCCTTGTACACAAGGGCTCCTGTCAAACACAAGTAATCAACCTATAGTATACGGACAAGATATGTGTACAACAAAAGCTAAAGATGAGAGTACTGTAATAGGAGTTGAGAAAAAAGAATGCGACACTTCCGAGGAACGTCACCACATATGATCCTGTAAAGCTCCATCTAAATGCATCTCTCAAGGAGTGGTCTTGTTCTTCATCATCTGGATTTGGAGGCATTGGTGGAGATTGGCTGCTGCAACTTTCCAATGGCGGCCCACAGAGGAAGGGGTTACCTTCATAACTTTTCTTACCAAAGGTTGCAAATTGGCTCTTCATTTCAAGTGTGCGCCCCGAAAGGTTATTGTGTGCTACACTGAAAACTGATAATCTGTAAAGCTCAATCAATTGCTGCGGTATCTCGCTGCTCAACCTATTATAAGAAAGGTCCAGACTTTCTATTTCCTTCAGCTCAGAAAACATGATTGGAATGGGACCGGTGAGATAATTGTGAGAAAGATTCAACACATGTAGATCGATCAAGGACCCAATTTCAGGTGGAATAGAGCCGCTCAAATTGTTGCATGAGAGATCCAATCCGGACATCAGCTCCAAAATATTTCCCCAGTAAGATTCATATCTACTCTTTGAGATGAACTTGACTTCCACCATTTGACCTTCAGTATAAGTATCCTCCACCAAATCGACAAAATTGGACAAAACCATGTGATCAGGCATACTGCTCGTGCCAGCAGACCAACTATGAGTAGAACTAAGCATAATAAATCTTCCAAGCGCCCTCGGATTTCCAAAAGATAAATTGCTCAAACATGAAGGAATTGCTCCTGATAACTTATTATAGGAGAGATCCATTATACTTATACTCTTTAACCGGCACAAATGATGTGTTACCGTACCATTGAAACTGTTTCCCTTCAGTAAAAGAGCCCTTAGGCTTGAAAGTGAACAAATCCATGGCGGAAGAATTCCGGATAATCCATTGTTTCTCAAATCCAGCATAACTATTGATGAAGCACCATTAAGAAACGTTGGAAAAGGTCCTGTAAGGTTACTATTTTCCAAGATCAAGTATTGTATCTTAGAAACATTTAGACACGATGGTATCATGGGGCCAAAATTATTAAAAGAAAGATCCAAGAGCTTCACATTTGATTTGCAAAGACTTAACGGCAAAGGGCCTTCCAAGGAATTATTTGACAAGGAAAGATAAGCTAGGTCTGCAAGGTCTCCAATCCAACTTGGAATTGCACCCGACAGCACGTTGTTGCTTGCATCCAAAACTACTAGGCCGGAGCTTTTGAGCAATCCGGAACAAATCTCTCCAGTGAACTGATTGTTATCCAGATAAAGACTAAATAATAGCGTCAAGTTGGCTATTCTTGGCAAAACTGAGCCACGCAAATTATTGTCCGACAACTTCAGAATAACAAGATTTTGACATCCATTGAGTAGTGATTGTGGTATTTCTCCAGTGAAATTGTTACTTGACAAGTCTAGCAAAGATAGGGACTTCATGTGACCTAATGAAGCAGGAATTACACCTTGCATCTGATTATTGGACATGTTGATGAAGAACAAGAATGGAAAGAGTATACCAATGGAAACATAAAGCTCTCCATCTAAATAATTTGATGAAATATCAATCCATGCCATGTCGACTTTTTCCGACATGGAAGAATTGAATGCAACACTTCCGGAGAGGGCATTGTTTGTAAGCCTCAAGACTTCAAGTTTTGTGTTGTTCTCCAATAACCAAGATGGGAAATCTCCTCTCATGTTGCTATGGCTGAGTTCAAGAAATCTCAAATTACGTTGGCCTTTTAGTAAGGAAGGGATGAGACCGTGAGGATCATTGAATATGCAATAAGACAAACGAAAGACTTTTAATTGAGCTGGAGGAGAATAGAGGGGATTCTCTGTCGTGATGTTTAAAGGATAGGTGTTGTTGGTAAGCTCAAATAGTATAAGCCTGGACTTGTTGCTTAAAGCAGCAAGCGAGAATGAGCCGTCGAAGGCATTCCCTGAAAGGGAGATATATTGTAGTGACCAGAGAGAATAGAAGACAGAAGCATGGATGTTTCCTCCAAAATGGTTATTCCTAAGATCGACTGCATCGAGTGAGGTTAAGTTTTGAAGGCATGAGGGAATGCTTCCTATGAGATCATTATCAGCAGCATTAAACTCTCTAAGCCTCAATAGTTGACACAACCCTGTGCAAATAGAATGCATTGGCTTTAGATTGGATGCCATGAAAATGAAATTGTGAAAATTACGTGATATACACTACCTGGAAATATTGAGATGTTCAATTGATTGTCACTTATTGACAAGGCTTCAAGGGATGTTATGTTCCAAATTATGGAAAGACTCTCTGCATCCAAATTTGTGCCAGAAACATCCAATACCTCCAGTTTAGAACCTGTCAAACATAGAAGCCTTAAGAACTTCAATGGAATGATGAACGCAAAAGAAGTTTGGATGAATGCGATGTGGGGTTAAACCTTCAAGATGAGAGATGTCCTTCAGGGGATTCTGCCTCAAGTAAACTTCTTTTAACGAAGGCAACTTATCCAAGGAAGGGACGTGTGTTAATTCATTTTCAGTGAGTCTTAACACCTGTAAATTCTTCAATATGAGTGTCCCAGTAATTGCTGCAAGAGGAAGAAGCCTCATGATAAGGTGGCAATGTCAAGACCATGTCTAGTAAATTAGTACAATAGGTGGAATAGGAATTATCTACCCCGACCTTCATCCCTTTTTCCTAATTTCACGAAGGTTATTTATTGATGATGTGCATTTTCTAAAATCAGTGAATGAGCATCCCATGCCGAGAATTTTTGAGATGACATGCAAAATATGACGTAAATATATGCTTTTAGCCGAAAGATCAATCTGCTAAGAAAATATAGAGAACAATTCTAGAGTCAGCTTGATCCCTAATTGACCTACCATACACAAATCGCAAATCGAGCCGCAACAATCGAGAAATAGAGAAACCGAGATATATACCGGTTATTCTATTGCTGCTCAGATCGAGGGATTCAAGTTCTTGAAATGGAAGAAATAACGAGGCATTAAGGTCTAGTTCGCCGAATTCCATCCAGACAAGCCTGAGCTCAGTCACTCGCATGCTGGTGTTGCTGCATGTAAGATTTTCCCATCCACAACAATCACTATTTCGGTCGTTACGCCACGAAGGAAGAGCCAACCCATTGGGGAAGTTCAAGGCAGCTTTGAGGTTCATCAGCCCGACCCGCTCCTCTTCAGAGCAAGCGAACGATCTCCCGCCACTCCCATAAAGTCCTATAAGCATTAACGACAGAGCCATTAGCTGAAATGCAGATGAAAATGACTTACTCGACACCATAGCTTCCGACTCGCATGCAACTCTCTCCCACTTTCTCGTTCTTGTTCATTCAAGTTTGCTACTACTTGTACTCATATTTATATTCGACTGCTACCCTATTGGGCCAATAATTTGCTCAGGGAACATTAACAGCAGCCCCTGTCTGATTTGCCTATTGATTTATCCCTCATTAAGGAACCGTGTTCAGACCGTCGTGTTTTGTATTTTAGTCCACACGCTTATTAAACAGGAGTTCTTTGAATCTCTGACTAATGTAGTTCGAATTGTGTCGGCTCATTACAAGGTAAAGCTTGTAGTTTGCTCCATTCATAAAAACTCGAACCTGAGATCTTTATTTATGAAGAATAATTGTCTTACCACTGTTAGATGAAAAAGTGAGTGTTGAAGAGTCAATCTCACGTCGGACAAATAAGAGATTGAAACATATTTTATAAAATAATTGGGTACCACCACTTAATAGTTTAGAGTTTTGGGCCAAACATGAGTCCATTTTCTTGTAGGCCTAGGTGGATGTTTAAATTAACTATTTGTGTCAATTTATACTACTACTCTCTTGGACGGAGGAAGTCTCACATATAACTGATATACTAAGTGGCAGATCTTATTTGATATTACAAACTAATATGATACAGTTATTTATAGGAATTTTTTTAATTTCTAGGACATTATCAAAAATCTTAAAATAGTTGAATTTTATTAATTTGTAGCACCACATAAATACTGTCATCTGATATACCCATTACAGAGGACACCTCTCATATTGGATGTGAACCATTTTTATCTTTTCATCAGTTTTATCTTTATTAAAATAGTTTTATTTTCTTGACTACAGATAGAGACAAGTCACCTCCCCTCCTTTTTCTAGTTTGTTGCATTAAATTTCTTTGAAAACAAAATGTGGAAAAGGGAAGTAAGAAGAAAGTTTATAGAAGATGTGTTGTCTAATTAGCGTAGTTTACAAGCGGTGGACTTATGGAACCTTTGGCTGGGTTCAGATGAGACTATTGGAAAAGATTTCTCAGCTGGGCACCGAGCTTAGATCAGGTTACAAGGTTATAGGTGTCCAAACATAATATTATTCTTAACGGACATTACTAGAGGCATAATGTATATCCATAAAAAAAAAATCTAAGTTCATATATGAAGATACCCAATTTCTTTATAAATCCAAAATTATTTGTTAAAATCATGTTAAGTTATTGTGAGCAGATTATTGAACTTATATTAGATTAAGCTCTTAGCTGGGTTTAGATGAGGCTGCATGGGTTGGTTCAGTTAAGGTGGTTCAATACTACTTCCCCTTAAAAAAGGATAGAGTTCTAGTGTTGCAAGTATAGACAATTTACAGTAAAATAAGAGATTTACCTCTTAATAAGTTG
Source organism: Lagerstroemia fauriei (assembly GCA_025802135.1). NCBI lineage: Eukaryota > Viridiplantae > Streptophyta > Magnoliopsida > Myrtales > Lythraceae > Lagerstroemia > Lagerstroemia fauriei. Next base: position 2,022 of record JAOYND010133490.1, on the reverse strand, counting down.
ATTTAACTTGAATCTAAATTAGTCAGGACCATTGAATTTCTAAATAATTTATGTTATGCAATGAGAAAAACAACAGAGACTATTTTCTAGAAATGTGGAAAATCAAGTCGAAATGGTGAGTGAGTACGTTGGCATCTATTTTCTTGACCACAAGTAGCGTAGAGTCAAGTCGTCTGCCCTCTATTTTTTTCCCCCTTTGTTGTTCTTCTCTTAGAAAACGAAATGTGGAAAAGAGAAATAAGAAGAAAGTTCATAGAAAATCCCTAATCTCTAAGAGACTTACTGCTAACTAATTGAATAGATTAAAGCTGATACTTTTAAAGGACAACTTGTCACCTGTCCCATCATAAATTTTTTCCATTTATAAGATTCGTTCCGAAAATATTACTTATACATAAGAGAAGCATGGGACCATTTAACCAATTTCCATGTTTGTTTCCCTATTCTCTTTCATAATCTCTTATTATAATCATCAATCAAACTAACGAAGTCTCTACCATTTCTTAGAAAACTATTATGAACTTTCTCACTACGTTGGATGGAGAAGTGAGTGTTTAATAGGAGACTCCACTTTTTCCCTCCAATGGTAAAGACAGGGTATGAAATTATATATATATATATATATATATGTATGTATATATGTGCATAAATAAAATGATAGAATTTCATAGTTAAACACAAAAACTCAAACATTATGTAGAGGGGCATGGTACTTCTGTTCACTTTTTATTTTCCGATAAGAATGCACATACACTTTTCAATAGGATAAATAAATTCTTATAATAAAATTATTGCTTAAATTAGGTAAATTATGTTCCTTATTTACATTTTCGGTATGATATATTACAATATCAAATTAATTTTTAGAAATAATGCCATAGACTTGGTTTAAGAGTGTTGATCTCATGGAAAAGCGCAAAAATAAAATTAGTTAGGGATTGGTTTTTACTTAATTGATATAATGCTCATTCCTATAGCTTTGGCATATTCAAACAGAAAGCTTTAAATGAGGGGATGCACATTTTCTTTAATTCTTTGACTGGCACCTTCTTAATTAAATAGGACCTTTGTTTAATTGCATTTCACATTGATTTATTTTGATCTGGCCAAATCATATTTTTTTTCTCTCAATGCAGTTATATCTAATTTAATCGAACTCATTCACTTACATTTCATTTCATTCTCGCGTGTCAAGCTCGACCATGAAATCTCCAACATGGTGGTCGAAGCAAAGCTCAATATGGAATGAATTCACATCTAACACTCGATAGAATATTGGGTTTACAATTTTAGAAAATAGAATATTAGGTTAACAGTTTTAGAAAATAATGTAATTTGGCAAAAAATTCCTGTTTGACAAAATCATATTTACATTGGTTTTCTTTATTGAAATGGGAACATCGAGTGGAAACGCGGGAGTAATTGCCCATCTTTTCTTGCTTGACTACAAGTCCAATCAAGTCGTCTCCCCGCCTTTAATGCTTTCTTCCTTAAGAAAATGAAAGGTCGAAAAGAGAAACAAGGAGAAAGTTCCTAGCAATATAAATCAATAAACTGAGGATGTATTAATAGTGCAATAAAACAAATTTTCGATTTATAACTAAGAAGTTATATGTTCGATCTTCACAGAGAGATTTATGTGCTCATTCATTTCTCGTAGAGTACAGGCTGCATGATGAGTTCCACTGTTCTCTAGTAACTATTCAAGACTTATCGCACAACTGTTAGATGAAAAGAAGAGTTGTAAGGGATCCAATCGCCTTGATACCACTTGTTTTGCCTAGATACTTCTTAAATGAGATGATTTTAGGGGGCGTTTGGTTCGTGTAATCTTAAATTACGGGGAAAAGTTGGATTACATGGAAAATTATTGTTTTACATGGAAAATAAATTGTAATATGAAATTGTTGTGTTTGGTAAATGTTTTAAATTATAGGAAAAGTTATTTGAAATATAATATTATAATAATTGATGTGATATAAAATAAATTAAAATTCCAAAAGTACCCTCATTTTACCGGTG
>JAOYND010133063.1:0-10182 GCA_025802135.1 Lagerstroemia fauriei | reverse complement strand
AATTACATACACTCAAATGCTCGTCATAGTTTCTCTTAACTTTATTTACAAAGCTCAACAAGTCAGGAGGTTCATCCATGTGTATAATTCTATTCCTTTCATTCCATAAATTATATAATAGCACACTTCCAAACAGCGAGAAAACTGCTTTTTCATGGTTGTCCAATGGAAAGTTTGTAGGATCACAAATGAATTCAATAATATCAGCAGTAGTAGTAGCAGGACAGTTGAAAACATTCCACGGTGATTGACGCCAAGTAACCCTAGTAAAGGTGCAGGTACAAAAGAGATGGTAATAAGTGTCAGGTCCAGCTTTACACAGAGGACAGATATTGTTCTCTGTATTTGCCCAAGGAAGACATTCATTTGCAATCCTCCAAAGATGGAGTTTAAATCTATTATGAATTTTAAGTTTCCAGATTTTCATCCAGAATTGTTCTTTCCCTTTGCAGAATCTAGCATCTTGATCTAGCAAATAGAAACTTTTAACATAATATGTCCCATTTCTATTTGGTGTCCAAATCCACCCATCTTCAGTTCCATTCTTTGGGATGTAGATTTTTTGAATATTTGCTATTGTACTATTGTCAAAGAGCTGATTTAACAAATTTAAATTCCAAGTCTTTGTGGACATATTAATTAATTCGCTAACCATTAAGGAGTTATCCCGATTCACTAAAGGAGATTTAGGGATTGCCTTAAAACCTTGATTACCTGGAATCCATTGATCAATCCATACTCTAGTTTCTGCCCCATTTCCTATTCTCTTTATGGATGATTTAATGAGTGTTTGCTTACATATTTGCAAATCTCTCCATACTATTGATGATTTAGTTCTAGTTCTTTGATCAGAGAGTAGTATATTTCCATATTTATGAGTAAAGATAAAACCAGCAAGACTTGTTTTATTTGTCGATAAGAACCATGCTGTTTTTGACACATAGCTTTGTTAAAATCAGCAAACTTTCTAAACCCTACGCCACCATACTTCTTTGGTTGACATAATTTGTTCCAACAATTGGAGTGAAAAATTTTCTATTCCCTTCTTGTTTTCCCCACCAAAATGCTCTGACTATTCGGTCCATTTCTTGACAAGTGCTCTGAGGAAGCTTAAAAGTTGTCATCTGATATATAGGTATTGTGTTGACCACTGATTATATTAAAGTTGTTCTACCGGCCCACGATAAAGTTCTGGATTTCCAGGCAGCTAATTTTGTTTGAATTTTTTCAATAATGAATTGAAAAGATTCTTTCTTTCTTCTCTTGATGAAAAGAGGATTACCGAGATATTTTGAATCTTTATTAAGGTTTTTCAGGTTCATAATTGATTTGATTTCTCGTTTGTTATCCCCTCTCACAAATTTAGAGAAAAGTATTCCTGATTTCTGGAAATTTATTTTAAGTCCACTCCAAGAATTAAAAACATCAAGTATTATTCTACAGTTTCTTGCAACTGTAGGTGTGGCTCTAGTAATTACCATGAAATCATCAGCAAATAACAAGTGATTGATTGGAATATTATTTTTTGACAGTTGGATTCCTTTTATATAATTTAATTGTTCAGATATATGAAACATTCTCGACAAGATTTCCATTGATAAAATAAACAAATAAGGAGAAAGGGGTCTCCTTGTCTAAGCCCTCTTGAACCATTGAAAAAACCGTGTGGTGATCCATTAATTATTATAGAAAAGGTGGGAGTATTTATGCATTGCATAATCTAATTGGTGAATATGTTGCTAAATCCGAAGTTGGTCAAAATTTTCTTAATAAAAAACCATTCAATTCTATCAAACGCTTTAGAAAAGTCAATTTTTATGGCAGCCCATCAGCTTCTTGATTTAGAGTTATTCATAGTATGCACAATTTCTTGAGCTAAAATCTCGTTTTCATTGATCCATCTACCCTCTAAGAAAGCAGTTTGGTTTGGAGAAATCAGCTTATGTAAAACAGTTTTCAGCTTGTTAGCTATTAACTTTGAAATAACTTTGTAACAGGTATTAGTTAAACTAATCGGTCTAAAATCTTCAAAGGAATTGGAACTCTTTTTTTTTAGGTATCAAGGTGATGAAAGTTGTATTCCATTCTTTTAATATATAACCATACTAGAAGAAATTTTGAATAGCTTTTATAAAGTCACTCTTAATTATATTCCAATATTTCTTGTAGAATAGTGCAGGCATACCATCTGGTCCAGGAGACTTTAGGGAGTTCATGTTTTTGATGACTAGTTCAATGTCTTGTTCAGTTGGAATTTGTTCCAAGATTTGATTTTCTTCTGTGGTAATAACGGGGATGATTAGCTGCTCATGATCTTCAGGGATAGCAGGATTTGTCGAGGTAAACAATACTTTAAAATTTTCAATGAAATAATTAGATATTTCATCCTCTTTACTTATCGAGGTGTTACTGTTAGTCTTGATAGCCTGAATTGTATTTGAGGTTTTCCTAATAGTTGTAGCCAGATGGAAGAACTTTGTATTGGTGTCACCATCTTTTAGCCATAATTCCCTAGATCTTTGTTGCCAAATCATGTCATTTCTCTTTAGTAATTCATTTAACTGCAAATGTAATAATCGTTCTTGGTTTATATTTTCTTTGGATGGTTCTTTTTTCTATATAGAATCCATTTCCTTCATGACTTCTTGAATTCTAACATTACAGTTTTTAAAATGAGTTTTATTCCACTGTCTTAATGCAATTTTTGTTAGTTTTATTTTTTTGCTAAACTTGAAAGCAAGAGAACCATTTGCTTGATTATTCCAAGTATTATTTATTACAATTCTCGATGTTGGATCTCTTGTCCAAGCAGATAGAAACTTAAATGGGAAAGGTTTTGATTGATTTTCCTTCAATAGACGTAGTAAAATGGGGTTGTGGTCAGAGTTTAACGTTGTTAAATGAGTTAAAGTTGCATACGGGAACAATAATTTCCAAGATTCATTTGCTAATGCCCTATCCAAACGTTGTATAATATGAGCTGAACCATGTCTATTATTTCTCCATGTGAATATATTTCCAATAAATCCCAAATCAATTAATCCAGTATCCGTGATAAAGTTTTCAAGATATTTTCTACTAGTTGAACCAAGACTCCTACCTCCAAACTTTTCTTCAGAGGACATAATTTCATTAAAATCCCCAATTAACAGACAAGGTTTGCTAATACTTTCAGCCAAGTTCAGCATTTGATTCCAAAAATTAAATTTGTCATGCTTATGTGGTGGGCCATATATAGTAATAAGCCATTTTGTTTGTAATAAAGAATGATCTATTCTAAGATGGATGTGGTATTTATCTGATGAAAGTATTGTTACCTCAATGTCATCCTTCCAGAAGAGGCACAATCCACCTGATTTGCGTATTGAGTCCACTGCGTAGAAGTTTTTGTATTTACAAGATCTTGCTACCCTTGTGCATCTCTGCTGATCACATCTTGTCTCCGACAAGAAAATCAAATTTGGTTTGTGAGTATGGAGATTTTCTTTCAAGGAACAAACTGTTGGGGCACCTCCCAATCCCCTACAATTCCAAGATAACACACTCATGGCAAATATAATATTGATACTCCTCTTAACAAATTACAATAATCAAACTACATGCATTTAGAGCATGCATGCAACAGAATCTTCTTGTTCTAAAATATAAAATATGAAAATGTGTAATGAGCGAAACTTTAGTCAGATTCCTTTCCCAAAATTGGGATATCTCTTTTTATTATTTTCTTTTTTTCCTTTTTCTAGTGTGACAAAAATGTCTATGAAGGGGAAAATATATAATGCAATATCTTTGGCTACAAATGTTCCTATGTAAGAAGGTAAACTTAGAAGCAGACAGAAGGAGTTAGTGTTAAAATTAGCTAATCGGTCTCCTAATGAGAAAGCTGAACTATCAAAAATGAGATCTTTGTATGTAGATGCGAGAAATCGACACGTTTAGTCTTGATTCGAAAACCCTAGGTAAAGATCCTCAAACTTGAGAACTCGGCGACAGAGAGAGTCCTTGGTGATGAATCTTTAGGGGATAAACCGACCTTGAATAGCAGAGATATCTAGAAATGAAACATGCAAAGCTATCCGGAAGTGGATCAATATGTATAAAACAAAGAAAACCTTACACCATTTGCTATCCAAGTATCAGATCTGAGCTTGCCTTCTTCCAGAACAAAATGAAATCTGTAAGGATCAGATTTTTTTTACCTAGTCCTGGGAAAGAGACAGAGAGAGAGAGAGATTGTAAAGACTGGGTAGTGAAAAGGTTTTGTTAAAATACTCAGTTCGTAAGTGACTTGGCATTAAAACTCAACTACCACAATGAATGCGCGTGCAAGAAATTACTCTGAACGAGGGGAACATGAAATTTTCCAGAAGCCTGAGGCGCAATAAATACACATGAACAGATAAACCAACGGGAGGAAATTTTGAAAGGATTTTATAGAGACCTTGGGAAGAAAATTAACTTATTGTGTATTAACTTTCTAGATTTTTCTGGGGAAGATCCCTTGGATTATGTGCCACCCAACAGTGGGGTGATAAAACCTCTACAATGAGAAACTTGAAACGTCTACAGTGAGTAGATGGATTCCGTCTCTAGCTCAACACCCTCCGCTCCTGGAGGAAGCAAGAAATTGACGGAAGAAGAGGACGAGCTCCACCGGAGCACAAAAAGAGTCAAGGAAACGGAGAAGGGGGCTAAGTGGGTGGAAATGGCCAAGGTCCCAACCTACAAGCATAAGCTTGGGGGTACGATCCCGGGGGCGTTCGACCAGTGTTTCCAAATGGAGCGATTTTTCAATGATGAATCGGATGATGATACCCCCCGGAAGAAGATGATGGTGCCCCGCGGATCCTGCTTACTAGATGGGACAAATTACAAATTAGGGCGCCGTGGCGGGACTCCTTAATCATCAAGCTTCATGGAAAGACCTTGGAACACAACTACTTCTGCAGGAAACTGATTGACATGTGGAAACCATTGGGTCACATGTCGTGTGCTGATATAGGAAATGGATACTACACTGTCACTTTTCACAACAAGGAAGACAGGGGAAGGGTCATTCGAGAAGGACCATGGTTTGTCATTATCGCTTTTTAGCGATCCGTATGTGGGAACCGAATTTCAATCCCTTACAAACCTCCTCATCGGTGGTGGAGACATGGATAAGACTCCCGGGTCTACCATCAGAATATTACAACAGAGATATGCTATCTCGAATAGCTAACAGATTGGGTCCACTGCTGCGTGTTGACAGCTTCACAGCCACGGGAGAGAGGACGAACTTTGCAAGAATCTGCCTTCAAATGGACTTAATGAAGCCACTCCCAAAATGGATTTGGATAGGGGACTGGAAACAAGTCATGCAATATGAAGGAATACAGAAACTATGTTTTTCCTGTGGTATTGTAGGTCATAGGAAAGACGAATGCCCATCACTGGTAAGGGGGGAGAATCAGGAAGACACTGGAGGAGAATCAAAAGATCGAATGGATGAGGATGGAGGAAAGGCTGAGCTGAAACCAGAGCAAAAAACCTCACTTAGGGAGGTACAGGATTATGGACTGTGGATTCTAGTGAACAACCGGAGAAGGAGACCGGCGCCGGCGTCAAAAAAATCACAGACAGGCCAACGATCGACTCACAACGGCAACCTGCAGAAAAATCAATTCAGTACTGATAGAGATCAGAAAGGATATAACCCAGCGGTTAATAGAAGGGGAGGAGAGAGAAATGGCGCACCCGGGTCGCGGAACGAGATTGGGAATAAATCCCCAACAAGAGGCACTGGGCCATCACGAATAGAAGAGGACGGGAAGGGCCCAGCAAGTTCTAGGAACCCTGGGGTAATGTGTCTTATGGAAGAAGAAGAAGACATAATGATAGCCCAAGAAGGGAGTGATAATGAGCACACTGTAAAAGGGAGCACAGATAGACATGAGATACAAGGCCTCCGCGAAAGAACTGGGCCCCCACCAAGCGACAGTCCACAGGAAATGGAAGAAGATCGGGCTACGAAGGCCCAGGAGGAACGGGGAAAAAAATTGTCCCAAAACAATAGACATACTCTTACCCTGAAAAAACTCTCAGACCACATTTTGTGCCCTAATTGCAGCCCTCTCACTTGCAGCTGCAGCAACGGAGAAACTCCTGACCATGGCGAACCAACATCGGACAGACCAACTGGAACAGCTCTTCGGCCGTCTCATGGCCGGGAGAAACCTGACGTGGACAACTCAACAAGGGGACAACCAACAAAGTTTCCGAGAGATTCCGTTGGGAGCCATGGAATGGGGGCTCGGTCAGTACTTCCCGATCGAAGCGCCCCAGGGAAGAATTCCTTGGATTGTCCTGCTACCACTGTTAGAGGAAGGGACAGGAGTAGGTCCCCACCGCCAAGTACAGGGATTTGTTTTGCTGGTCACAACACCAGTGTCGATGATAGACGGACCCCTCCCCCACAACGCCTGGAGAGATGTATTGTCGGCAGCCTTAATGAGAAAGGACTACAACCGACGGATTCGATTCTTCCCTTGTGGGAGGGACATCAGACAAGTCCCACCACTCTTCAATGTCCCGATGATTCGAAGGCTTGTTCAGGGAAAAATCACAGAACGATTCAACGCCGAGGAGACCCGACTGGTGAAGATACTTCTAGTGAAGGAAGTAACAGTGATTACATTTGCAATTATGTCGTGGCTGACCCAGGAGCAGGGGCACCCGCTGGCATATAAACTGAGGGTTTCTATCATTGGGTCAGTAGATATGACCACAACAAACCCCCACTTAAACTCACCCATGAACCCACCCATGGATGCAGCAGACAACACTACAGACCCTGCACAATTCCATCTAAACATACTGATGTGGAGCTGCAGGGGGCTAGCGAATGATAATGCGATTGCGACTGTTAGGGACCTGGTAAGAGCTAATAGACTGGATATTCTCATAATAACAGAAACAAGAATGAATCTGGACAGGATCAGGAACGCAGCGGACTTGCTACCCTTTGACGCGTGGGAGGCATCGGAGACCATAGGCCATCGTGGGGGAATCATTCTTATGTGGGCCTCGGACTCAGTCTCACTGTCCATCAAGGGCTTAACTGAGCAGGAAATTCATGGAATAGTGGAGGTACGACATACCCGAACTCCTTTTTTACTATCTGCAATATATGCTAGTCCGCGTTTTGCTGAGAGGAAAATACTTTGGGAAAATCTTAGGAATGTGGCATCTTCGTTCTCATTACCATGGCTAGCTATTGGTGATTTCAATGAGGTGTTGTGCAAATCTGAGAAATTAGGAGGAAGACCTGTATGTAGGTACAAAGCTGAATGTTTTTCTAACATGTTGAATGCCTGTTCTTTTACTGATTTGGGCTTTTTGGGACCTCGTTTTACCTGGACGAACCTACGATATTCGGAGGATTGATTCAAGAACGATTAGACTGTGTGGTGGCAAATCCCTCTTGGAGACAATCCTTCCCGAATGCAGAGGTATCTCACCTAACAAGGATACACTCAGACCACTGCCCAGTTCTATTGAAGTGTAACCCAGCTAGGGAACCCTTTCTCCCCCGACCCTTTCAGTTTGAGCCAATGTGGCTGAACCACTCAGACTTTAACAAACTGGTCCTAGACTCCTGGACGGAGGGGGGAAATGAACTGGGACCATCAATAGGAGCTTTTTCAAGGAATGCTTTTGCTTGGAACAAAAGTGTGTTTGGAAATGTATTCTTCCAGAAAAAGAGGGTTATAGCGAGACTAGAGGGAGTGCAAAAAAAAACTAGCCCTATACCCATCGGCGTTCTTAGTAAAGTTAGAAGGGGAGCTTCGAAGGGAGTATAGTGAGATCCTAAGGGATGAGAGGGAGCTATGGCAAATAAAGTCTAGGGTAGAATGGCTAACAGAGGGGGATAGGAACACAAGGTTCTTCCATGTGTCAACACTAGTACATAGGAGGAGGAACAAGATCTTAGCCCTTAGGAATAATATGGGAAAGTGGTTCACAAAACCAGAAGACATCAAAGAGATAATTACATCCCATTTCCAAAAGTTATACTCCTCTGAAAGAGAATCTGAACCACTCCTACCATGCCCTTTTTTGAATGAACTTCGGCCTATACCCGAAGAGGCAACAGTGGCCCTCTGCAAGGACATTACCTATGAAGAGGTATATAGAGCAGTACGGGACCACAAACCTTTCAAAGCCCCGGGGCCGGATGGCCTACATCCAGTGTTTTTTCAAAAATGCTGGAAAATGGTAGGAAGCTCCTTGTTTGAGTTTGTCAAATCTGTTTTTCGAGATCAGAGAGTCCCTTTGGAAGCAAATGAGACACTGATCTCGTTCATCCCCAAATGTAACTCTCCGGAAATGATCTCACAATTTTGCCCTATAAGCCTATGCAACATGCGATACAAAGTGATAACGAAGATTTTAGTGCATAGACTGCGACCCTTTTTGAACAAGTTCATCTCTCCTTTTCAATCAAGTTTTATCCTGGGAAGACGAGCAGGAGACAATGTGATTATCTTGAGAGAAGCCTTGAATGTACTAAAAAGGAAACAGGGGAATAAAGGTCTAATGATTGTAAAACTCAATCTAGAGAAGGCTTATGACCGGCTGGAATGGGGCTTTGTCCGAAAAGTGCTACACTTCTTTAAATTCCCGGAGGAAACCTTTCAGCTAGGGATGAGCTGCATCTCAAATGCTAGCACAAGTATACTGGTGAATGGTGGACGGATGACAGGACTCACCCCATCGAGAGGCCTACGACAAGGCGATCTGATCTCCCCTTATATATTTATCTTTTGCCTTGAATTCCTCTCTTATCTTATTCAAAAGGAAATTGATGAAGGCAAATGGAGGGGCCTAAGATTACCAAGGGGAATGCTGCGATTGTCTCACCTCTTCTTCGCCGATGACCTTATCCTTTTGGTTGAGGCAAATCACAACACATGTGAGGCTATGTCCAAAGTTCTAAATCTATTTTGCGAACAATCAGGGCAAAAGAAAAACAAAGTCAAGAATTGTTTTTTCCCAAAATTTGCCTCAGGAAAAAAGAGATTATTTCTCCCAAATGATCGGAATCATTGAAACAAACCAGATTGGAAGATACTTGGGTTTTCAAATGGAGGCCAAACCAACCAACCCGAGATCTTTTTCACACATTGTGGAAAAAATTCGAGAAAGACTCTCGGGGTGGAAAGCAAACATGTTGCCCATAGCGGGAAGGGTTACTCTCATTAATTTGGTGCTGGCATCGATTCCGACACATACAATGCAATGTACCCTCCTACCCCAAAAGACATGCAAAGAAGTCGACAAATGTTGTCGTGACTTCCTCTGGGGATCAACAGAATCACGCAAACGGATTTATTTGGTTAACTGGGACACTGTTACCCTCCCTAAAGAGGAAGGGGGGCTGGGAATAGTTAAAACAAATGCCCGGAACCAGGCACTGTTGGGAAGCCTGGCATGGCGCATGAGAGACGACAACAAGCCATGGGCACGACTACTTCGAGGCCTATATGGGCCGAATAGAAGAGCCTACTCCAATGGAGATGTGGCTAACAGAAGGGCCTTAACTATGGGCCAGCGTTTGTGCAACTTAGGGACTAAACGAACAATCGGGCAAGGTCGCTCGGTTAGTTTCAGGTATGACGAGTGGATGGGAACAAAGTCGATTGGAGAGTGCATCGAAGGACCACTCCCTTACCTCGAGCACTCCCAGATGGTAAGTGACTGTACGATGGCAAATGGAGGCTGGGATCTCAGCAGCCTAACGATGGAGCTGCCACATTCCATTATACAGGAGATGCACTCCATACCGAGATGCATTGACCTGATAATGGATGATGGCTTTGCTTGGAAACTATCACCAGATGGCAAATTCGATACAAAGAGTGCTTATGGACTGGCCTTAGGCCACACCGTAAGCAAAGATGAAGGGGAATGGAGCTGGTTGTGGAGGACAAAAATGCTCTTGAAAGTCCATATATTCCTATGGTTGTGCTGCCATGGCAAGGCAGCCACAGCCAGCCTCCTTAACAGAAGGGGACTACAAATTTCCCCAATTTGTGCCAAATGTCACCATTTGGAGGAGGATCTGGACCACGTGCTAAGGTCATGCCCGGAAGCGGCCAAATTTTGGGCTGAGCTGGGTATACCCACATCAAAGAAAGCTTC
>JAOYND010132953.1:0-10182 GCA_025802135.1 Lagerstroemia fauriei | reverse complement strand
GTTGCCATGAGTAATGCGCTTCACCGTCATAGTGAGGAGGATGAGCACTCATGCCGACTTAGCCTATAGGTCCATTCTGGGTCAATTTGACTTTTGTTGACTTGACCTTACGGTCTACTCATAGCTAACTTGGTGTGATTGCACTTTGCCATTGTCGTTAGGAGAACAAGAGCTTCATGCTAACTTAGCTTGTAGGCCTGTTCGAGGTCAACCTGACTTTGCTGACTTGGCCTTGTGGTCTACTCACGGCTAACTTGGTGTCGATGTTCTTTACCATAGCAAGTTTGTGTGATGTTAACTCGACCACATTGACGGCTTAGTGAATGGGACTAAAAGCCGACATATGGCATTCATATTTTTAGTCATGCATTAACTGTGCATTCCTTTTTTGTGGTTTTATATATTTGTCACACTTATTCATTTCCCTTTTTCCTCTAGGCAACATGTAAGAGTCAGACGCAGTGACTGCATGAGGCACATGTTGTAGGAGGTAGTTGCTCCATGTGAGTCCACGCATTGTAGGAATCCTGGTGGATGCTTTGTCAGAGGCTTAGAGTTCACACTGTAAGAGGCTAGGAGTTGATGCACTTCAAAATGCAAGGACTAGATGCGTTGCAGGAGCCGAGGACACACTGTGAGAGGCAAGAAATGGACGTGGTGCAGGAGGCAAGGATGTGTTGTAGAAGCCAACATGTTTCCACACTTAAGGCAATGATGCCTTCAACGTAGTAGGAGGTTATACACTGTATCATACAAGTGCACTATAAGAGACGATGCGAATACATTGTTAGGGCAAGCACATTGCGAGAGTCGATAGGTTGAACGCTATAGGACATGATGCAATAGGAAGTAATGCGCCTCATTGTCTGAATCAGAAGCTAGCTACTAGAAAGAGTTGCATGATATTGTGTATGCGAAGGAGAAGGCTGTGAAGGACCTTGAGTGGCAACCGCAAATAGCTTTCCTTCTTCTTCTTTTTTTTAGCATACTTGGGCTTTTATCCTTTTGTTCCTTGCTAGTAACTCCATTAACAGTTCATAATAATGTGCATATATTCTCTGCATCTTTATTCTTCTGCCACTTATTAATAGCCACGGCTTTTACTAATAGTCCATTGCACGAAGGTCATTGACTTCTTTTTTAAATTTTTTTTGATGACTGGACCTTTACCGATGTGATCAAAGTTGTCTACGTACATGTATAAGGGATCAGGTTGACGTAGTTCAAGAGACAAGAGTTTTTTTTTTTCAAATGTGACTGAACCAGTGTAGTCAAAGCTGCCTACGTACCCTTATGAGGGATCAAGTTATTATGTAGTTTAGGAAAGGAGGATCTTCAGGAATGCTTCACGCATAGTAGCGCTTCAGGAAATTCCCATTGATAGGGCCAATTCGCAAGCAATCTTTGTCGATTAACTTGTAAGCTCCATTCGTGTATACTTTTTTAATGACGTAGGGATCATCCAACTTAGGAAGAAATTTGTATCTAGTTCTGTGGGTAAAAATGATGGGCCAACTCTAGCTGTAGCCTTGCATTTTCTTCGCTCATGAGCACTCCCTTACGACAATTCTCAAAGATGAGATTTGGCCCTTCAATGGCGTACACTAGCAAATAAGGAGTAGCTTGCATCATAGTTCGACATGTCGTCAACACCGATCTTCTCATGCCAGTCTCTTTTTGACTTTTCAACAATCTTCTTCAGGAGATTGTTGAGAGTCTTATTGAAGGCTTCAGCAAGCCCATTCACTGCTGCATTGTAGGCAGAGGAATTGCACTGCATAAAGCCAAACTTTTTTGCAAAGTTTGCCTATTGCCTCGTTATAGAATGGCCTTCCCTTGCAAGTGATGATGTAGCGAGGCACGCCGTACTTGAAGATGACATTTTCGCGTATGAAGTTGAGCACCATCTACTTTTTCACCTCGTGAAATGACGTAGCTTCAGCCCACTTGGAGAGGTAGTTAGTGGTGGCTAGAATGTATGCATGCCCACCGAACGACTTCGGTGTCAATGACGCGATGATGTCTAAACCCCATGCGTCAAAAAGGTCACGAGGCGACCGTAAGATGCAGCAGTTCCGGTGGTCGGCATATAAAGTCTTTATGGACCTGACATGCTTGACATTTCTTTGCACACCATGACAGGCGAGCTGTACCCCATCCTCTTGAGTTGGAAGTGGAGCTTTGGGCTCGACTAGTGAGCACCCCACACTCCAAAATGCGCCTCCTCTAACACCTTAGAAGTTTTATCATCGCGAAGGCACCTTAAGAAGATGCCATCGACACTTTATATCAGTTCTACACCTGGAATTGTCTGGCAACTTCCCATATTCTAGGTAGTCGATAAGGGGCTGTCGCCAGTCTTCTTTGTCATTTTCATAAATCGATGTTGCTCGACATTCGTCATTGCCTTGATTGTCATCCATCGAGGGAACAACCTATCTTTGGCAGATTGGGATCTTCACTTCTTCTCCTATTATAGTGAGGGCAGACACTAAGCAAGCAAGTGCATTAGGTTATCTGGTTGACTCTCTCGGGACATGGGTTAACGTAAAATGCTCGACTTGCTAAAGGAGTTTGCCAGCATATTGAGCAAATGGGATCAACTCGGGATTCTTCACCTCATGTGTTGAGAGGAGTTGATTCACCACTAGCTATTGAGTAGATGGGATCAACTCGGGCTTCTTCACCTCATGTGTTGAGAGGAGTTGATTCACCACTAGCTTAGAATCTACGAAAAGTAAGTGCTTGGTACTCGGTGACATTGTCTATGCACCTTTCATCGAGGACGAAAGCATAAGACATCACATTACCTTTCGATATGACAAACTGACTCTTGCTCGTGCATGATGGCTGCGTCCTACTCCGTCCAAGTACATCCTCCAGGGTGGTGTCGGCTTAACGAGCATAGCGTCCTCAATAGGTAAATCATCTGGGAAGTTTCAAGTTTCAGGATTCAAACAATCAGTGAGGAAGTTTGCAAGAGCCTGTCCTTTAACTGCCTTTTGAGGCACATATGCAATTTGAATCTTTGAAGAAGCAATGCCCACTTTCCTACCTGTCCTAAGTAGTCAGAGCAGGACATGATGTACTTGAGAGGATTTAACCTTGAGATGAGCCAAACTGAACAGGCCTAGAAATAATGTTGTAGCTTCTGGACAAGGAAGATCAAGGCTAAGCAAATTTTCTCAATGGATGAATAGTTGATTTCTGCCACAATTAAGGTCCGACTTAGGTAATAAAGGCCATTCTCCTTCTTCTCCTCATTTTCTTGAGTGAGGAGGATGCCCAAGGAACGTTCTTGAGCGGAAAGGTAGAGTATAAGAAGTCGATCCGGTATTAGAGCTTGCAACACAGGTGGCTTCAACACATACACCTTTGTACTCATGAAGGCATTCTCACAGTCTTGGTCATAGACGAATTCTACGTCCTCCTTCATGAGCTGATTGAAAGGTTGACATCGTCCAGCAAGATTGGAAATGAAGCGACGGACGTAAGCCAGCTTCCATTCCAGACTTTTGAGCTTATGAAGGTTCCTTGGTCAGGACATCTTTCAGATGGCATCGATCTTTGAAGGTTCAATTTCAATGCCATGATGTCATACAATGAACCCAAGAAACTTGCCAGATGTGGCCCCGAATTCGAACATCAAAGGGCTCATCCTAAGATGGTAACGACGCAGGCAATCAATCACTTTTCAAAGATCTGATAAGTGTCCTTCCCTTTTCTCAGACTTCACAACCAAGTCATCGACAAAACATTCAACTTACTTTAGAAGCATGTCATTGAATATCTTCTACACCGCCCTTTGATATGTTGCCCCCTCGTTTTTCAATCCAAATGACATAACTTTGTAGCAGTAAATGCCCCTTGGGGTCCCAAAAAACTGTAATTCTTCATCTTTTGGATCCATGCGGATTTGGTCATAATCGGACATTCCATCCATGAAAGAGAGGGCTTCATGACTGGTCGCTACGTTAACCATGATCTTCGTGATGGGCAATGAAAAGTCGTCCTTAGGATATGCAGTATTGAGATCGTGAAAATCCACACTGATGCAGATTTGGCCATTCTTCTTTCTCACCGGCACAATGTTTGTAATCTAGGTGGCGTAAGGGACCTCTGAATGAACCCCACTTTGATCAACTTATCTGCCTCAGTTGTTATTTGAGGTAGCAATTCGAGATCATATCGCCTCTGTACTTGTTTGATTGGTTTTACTCCGTGCTTGATGGAGAGGTGATGTACTGCGATTTTTGGGTCCAATCCGGGCATTTCTTGGTAGGACCATGCAAAGATATCCCTATGCTCAGTCAGTAGTTTGAAACATGCCTTTTTCTCTTCTAGAATGTGGCTTGCGCTGAGAATGATGGGGCATCGTTCTTCTTTCATCCCTAAGTTGATCTCTTTTAGATTGTTGATGGTGGCCTGCCTTCCTTCTTCCAATGCATTTGGGGCCTCCTCCACTTCAGCCTCTTCAGTCTGGTCGTCATCAACGTCTTGGATGGTGACATGATAGTGCAACATCATATCATCATCCGTGGCTTGACTATACCCCTCATTTGACTTGGTCAACACTACCACTCGAGTGTTTGTATTTAACGTTTTGTCGACTGCCAAATCTAACTCTGAACACATCTTCATCCTGGAGGGGATCGCACTTTGAAGAGACTTTGTTTCAACAAGCGAAGGCATTGTGCTTTCCATCTACACCTTTGTTGTCTTTTGAGTTTGACTAGTTGGCAATGAAGGTCCCAATCTTTGCTTAACTGACCATCTTTTGGTCTCCTTGGGCACTTCTCCTAGTCTATAAAAGATCGATAATCGCTTAGGATGATTGCCTAAGCGATTGAATACAAAAGGCCTTGCAGGCGTTGTTAGTTCTTGCTCGTCATCACTCTCTGCAGAGGTATACTTCGTAAAGGCCTTTCTTATGGGGAAGTGTATGGGCTCTGGTGGGGTATTACCCAAACTATCTTGTAAATTCCCAACAATATGCCCTTGCTTCTTCAATGCAACCTACGTCTTGGTCAACCCTAGCATACTTGATGTGTTGGCACTTATGTTGAACCTTGACAATGCATTCATGTCATGGTTATACCCAACTTTTGCAAGCAGCTTATAAGCATTGGGGTCAAATCCTTGTTGACATTTCACGGTTAGTGACCCTTATATGGCGAGGCCCATCTAAATCCTTTTAAGGGAGAGCTGGAAGATTTGACTACTTCAATTTTTGTGATGGGTAGATTCTGTCCTTCTGAACACACCCCTTCCTTCCTCTGCGCCTTTGGGACATATTGCAAGATAGGCACTGGCTTCTTTTCCTCATTGGATAGCCCATCTTCCTTCCTCTAAGCATCAGTCATTGTTGCCTTCTCCGTTACAGGCTCTACTTCTTCTGAGGTTCTTGCACCATCATATTGGTAAAGCTTATCCTTACCCTTCGAAGGCGACATGTGTCGTACCCATCCTGTCACCTTACTTCTAATGTGGAACTCGGCGTCAGCAAAATCAGCTTCAGCCTCCATGAATAGTTTGTTATCTGCCATAGCTATCTTTTGGCAGTCATCCTTGATGTACTTGAAGTACTGGTGAACTGTGGAGGGCACCACTCCATGCTCATGAACCCAGTGTCTTAGGAGCAAGTTGTAGGTTGTCTTCACATCTATCACATGGAAGAGCAAACTTGACTCCATGTCATCTATCAGCAAGTCGACTTTCATCTTACCAATAGCCCTTTGCGCTCCTTGGTTGAAGTCTTGGATCATCAGCCAACTATTTAAGAGTTTGTCAGCTGTCACCTCCCAAGTTCCTCATAACTTGCACCAACATGAAGCTTACCGTGGAGTCTCCATCTATCAAGATTCTATTCATGTGGTACCCCGGATGTAGCCGACTTCAAAAAGCGGTCGATTATGTGATTTGACTCCCAAAACGAGGTTTTCGTCAGTAAAGATGATTGCCTGAAGACAATCCACCTTATGAGTAGACTGAGAGGCATTAGTTTCGTTTTTTTCTTTGTCCTCCTCAACAATAGTTTAATTGCACAAGGACAGGGAAGCCATGATGTGCCATTATGTAATTGGGACTCTCGCCTTTCGGTAAAAAGGTTCCTCGATTCTAGCAAGTATTCAGCATGTTCTCTTAGAGGCCATCTTCCTCTTCTTTTGAATCGCTTTGGACTGCACTTTTGGTCCCTTAGGCTCCTTGTGTGAAGTGTGCCTTCGTGCCTTTCAGGGCTTTGGTGCCTTTTCTGAGCCCTGCCCCGATTGCTCTGTGGCACTTGCAAAATGGGCTTCGAAGCTCTCCTTTGTCTCCTAACAAGGAT
Organism: Lagerstroemia fauriei; assembly: GCA_025802135.1. Lineage (NCBI taxonomy): Eukaryota > Viridiplantae > Streptophyta > Magnoliopsida > Myrtales > Lythraceae > Lagerstroemia > Lagerstroemia fauriei. Next base: position 3,857 of record JAOYND010132953.1, on the reverse strand, counting down.
GTAGCCCTCCTCCTCTACTTCAACACGAACCACAACAGTGTGTGAGGAGGGCCTCGTGACTGTCGTCATCACCACTATAGCCGTCGGGAATCTTGCAAAGCCCGTGATGTGTAGTGGGTAGGCATAGCAGGCTCAACCAAAACAAGCTCAAGGCTCCTAAACTAGACGGTATGTACCGGCGATTCCTCAGCGTCCCTTAGCACAGACATAACATTAGTGGTGGTCATGTCTTCCCCTGACGCAGTAAGTCCATGATTTTCTCTTTATGGACAAAGCACCTCTCAACTGGATGGCTCACCAGGTGATGGTGCTTATAGTAATTTGGCCGTTTGTATGACCAGCCTACTACATACGCTTCATCGTAGGTAGCTAAATTAACTTGAACTCGAGCAAGTGTTCAAGCATTCCTGGGACATCGGAGTTTGGGAAGGGATATATTTTGTTCTGCAACTCCTCCAGAGTAGGCATCGTCTTTGCCTTCTATTCAGCCAAAGAAGCCTTCTCTTCCTTCTACTTCTTCCTTGAGATCTTGACTGGGGTAGTAGCAGCAACCATCAAAGCCTGCTTACCGTCTGCCTTGGAGAAGGACTTTCCACCCTTCTTGTCCCCGTGGTCTTTCGTCTTACGAGGCTCTGGTATAGTGGTCCTTGTACAACGCTGGTCTTAATGCTCAGCGCGACGTCGTGCGCATGCGTGGCAAGCTCCTCAAAGGTATGAGGCTTGATCCCTTGCACGATGTAGCGCAAGCCCCAATGCATCCCTTAAATGCATATATTGATGGTGGAAGTCTTGGACAAACAGTCACTGCAGTTGAGGCTCAAATTCCGCCACCTCTATATCTAGTCTGCGACAAGTTCATCCTTCAATTGGCAGGCACTGGTAAGCTCAATCATACCTACCATGTCCATGGAGCTAGGTTTGAGGTTACTGTACCACTTGAATACATTGCCTTTCAATGAGGGGATGAACTGCTTCATCAGGAGGTCTCCAATTTCTGCATTGTTGCAGGTCTCGACAAAATGGGTGATGTGTCATCTTAGGATACCCTTCCCATCGAACTACTGCAACTTCAGTGGTTGGTAGTTGGCGGGCATCTTCAGAAGGTCTATCCATCGCTTATACGGCTTAACATATGTTGTCAATGACAAGCTACTCGCTTGCACCTAGCCCTTGAGGGCTTCCTTAATGATCTCTTGTAATTCATCCATACGGATAGAACCGTTATCACTGACAGTAAGGTCCTCGTGGAAAATGTTACTGTAGTATCAGCAGTGGCAACACCCGAAACTTGTCATCGAGTAGCAACAGCTCGTGGAGTCTCCACTAGAGTCAATGCTCTTGGGGCAGCTACAACGGCTCCCAATGCATGCACTTGCCTTGAAGCAATGTTGTCCACTTGGCTTGATTCCTCCAAGGCCTCAAGACTGTTCATCAGGTAGGTAGTCTACAAATCACACTTCTAAATGGTCTTCATCGTGCCTTCCAGTGTCTTCACCATGATGAAGACCTACTCCTCGAGCTATGACATGTTCGTCATCATTGCAGGCGGCACTCTCATGTTATGTGAGCTCTTGGCATCAGCAGCTGGTATCCAAGGTGAATGAGGAGCAGAGTCATCATCACTCTCCAGATCTTCGATGTTAGTAGCAACGTCCTCCTTTGCAACATCTTACTCCTCCTACAAGAAGTGTTGAGCCAACACTTCCTTAACAAGGGCGGGCACATCGACGTCAGCATCATGGTTTGTCAGGGTTGATGAGGCATTGGGAAGACTGGACCCGAAGACAGTGTTGGACTTGATCACTATGCCACCATGCATCTTTGCCCCCTTAGTTTTGCTCCGGGTGTGAATCTTTTGTTAGGTCTCTAGGTTACGGTCTACAGCAGCAACATCAACACGGCTCTTGCCCTTCAGGTCGACAATGATGAACTTCCTTGGGGTCATAGCAGCTTTCTAATTTGATAATTGGAAATAGTAGTCTGAAACAATTGTCAAGAAAATTGAACGAGTTTGAAACAGCAATCAAGAAATTTGTACGTGACAAATTTCGAGTTTGAAGCAATAGTCAAGAAAATTGAACGATAAATTGAACTTGTATTAATTAAGGGGTAAAATTCTCTAATGAAAAATCTGTAAAAAAAAAATTACGGAAGATATCCTCTGATTCTCTTTCTTATATTGGGTCTAGCACTAGGGCTTAGATTGCTCTCAGTCGAGGATCAACGTAGATGCACGAGGCATTTGGGCTTGGTTCGATGGGTCTGTGGAGGAGATCGAGCTGGGAGGCTTGCATGGCTTGATCTCGTACGACCGTTGGTTTTGGAGTCACCAGGGCCTATAAGTTTGATCTGTTGAATCCGCTTTGGGTTCTAAAATGAGAGCTAAAGTAGCTTGATCTCGGTCGATGTGGACTCACCAGGGCCGCTGGGCTTGATCCGAGGAGTTCAACTTGTAGTCTCGAGTGAGGGCTTGCACAACATGATCTCGGTCGAGGTGGAATCGTCGGGGCTTGTAGGCTTGATACAGTGAATCTGAGTGTAGTCTTTTGAGCGTCTACAAGTCGGCAAAGCTTCTTTAGGTTTTGGCACCTTCTCTTTTATCGTTGATTTCTGAATAGGAGCACTCTATTTCTAGAGTTGAGGAACCGTTGTGTCGATCCACGTACTCGCACCTGATTGGTCGATCAGATTTGATCATGACCGTCAATCTTGATTTTTATGAGTAATTACCTAATTTTATTTGTAAATAATATCCATTTGTAGAGATATTCTATAACTCCCCAGATTCTAGGAGATAATATATATTTTTTTATTTTAGATCGTATCCACCAATTGGAGATATTGTGTAACCTCCAGATTTTCTGTTGAAATAATATCTTGTTATTATCTGCAAAGGATATGATGTACGATTATTATCTTAAATTATATTTATCATTAAGATAATATCTTCAATGCCAATTAACCATAAGACATTTGATTTACCAAAAAAACCATGAGATATTTGACTATGGGTTGTCAACATATTTTTTGAGTCACACATGTCATGTATTTACGTGTAGGGTAAAATCGAGAAATTTAATTTATCTGAGACTTTAGGACCACATTTAGTTGGGCATCTAACATATCGGATAAGTGAGGTGACAATTTATGATGGCTGCAAATTGAGTTCTACAATAATGTTCCAGAGATGATAAAGACTGTGTTGGATCGAGTTCTGTTCACAGATATTGTTAGAAAATGGCAATAATTTTAGTTGCTATCCGATATCATTATTTATTTAAAAATGCTTATTCCGTTAGTTTTAGTAAAAAATTTATCGTCATGGAATGAGCATATTAATCTCTATTACTTAAAGGAGCATGGAGCAGTGTTGATCTCTATTTTGGAATTCCGAAATTGCCCTTCCATACCTTTCATCTAATTTATTTCATGTAGTATATTTTGAAGTACGCAATGATAAAATCACAGATTTTCAAGGATGATATCGTCCTTTGATAGGTTGGTTCCAGGCCTAATTTCCGTTTCCCTTTTCTCTTCTTATCTTCCTCCCCACTCCAAGGCTGGAACTGCCTCTCTCCCTTCACCCCCACCTCTTCTCGGGAGCCGCTTCTCCCACGTTCAACCCACATTTTCTCAAGAAAACGATTGCCACGTTGACCCTATTCTTACCCTTTCAACAATTAAGATGCTCTCCTTTCCCCCAAATGATTTCGAATATTCAATTTTAGTTTAAAAAAAAAGAGGAGGCGGAGGAATTAAGAAGGAATGGCAGAGCAAGCAGCTTCCTCTTTCAACGGAAATATGAAGGTCAACCTACGTGTCGCCCCCTCTATTTCAGTAATGCATAGAGTTTCTTT
>JAOYND010132844.1:0-10183 GCA_025802135.1 Lagerstroemia fauriei | reverse complement strand
TAGTGTTCCTGAAGCATCAGACAATTAAAGATATCTCTAAGGAGTCGAAGCCAGCTCTTTACAGGGATGCTCTAGATTATTTAGACTAAGTCAATCCACTTGCAGAGAACATAATTGACAATGATAGCAGCAATTCAGCTAATATGTCTGCACTTTACACTAGTCGACACCGATGTGAACAATGACTACATTGAGCAATTGAGGAGAACAATGTATCTGAGTCGCAAGCAGAGTCTCAATTGAGAAGATCGAATAGGGAGAGACAACTCTCCAAGCGGTACTCTCCAATAGCGTATGTGTTATTAACTGAAGGGGGAGAACCAAAATGCTAGAAGAAGTTCTGGCACATGATTATAAGGAGTAGTTGAAGGCTATGCAAGATGAGATGCAATCCTTGCATGAGAACATGACATTAAGCTGGTGGAGCTTCCTAATGGCAAGAAAGCACTCAGGAATAAATGGGTGTTCCATCTAAAAACTCAAGAAAACAATCCACAACTGAGATACAAGGCAAGGTTAGTTGTCAAAGGTCTTGGTCAGTAGAAAGGGGTTGATTTTGAAGAGATTTTCTCACCTGTAGTCAAAATGTTATTATTTGCATGGTTCTTGGCCTAGCTGCTAGTAGAAATCTTGAGATTGAAAAACTAGATGTTAAGACAGTTTTTCTCCATGGTGATTTAGAGGAAGAAATTTACATGGAGCAGCCAAAGGAATTCCCGGTGAAAGGAAAGGAACATCTAGTATGTAAATTACAGAAAAGTTTATAGGGCTCAAGCAGGCTCCACGACAATGGTACAAGAAGTTTGAGTCTTTTATGATGGAGAATGGGTACAGTGCAGGAGACTCCAAGACCACGTGCGATCATTCTGATTTCGTGAAATGTTTTTCGCATGATGATTTTATTATTCTCTTGCTCTATGTGAATGACATGCTCATAGTCGGTCGTGACAAAAGCATGATAGAGAGGTTGAAGAAAGAATTGAGCAAATTGTTTGTCGTAAAGGACTTAGGCCCAGCAAAACAGATTTTGGGCATGTAGATCACTTTGGACCGGAATCGAAGAAAATTATGGCTATTCCAAGAGATTGAGAAGATCTTGGAGAGATTCAACATGAACAAGGCAAAAACGATTTGTTCTCTACTTGCCAGTCATTTCAAGCTAAGTGTCAAATAGTTTCCCTCGGCTAAAGCTGAGAAAGCAGAGATGAAGAGTGTGCCATATGCCTCTATTGTTGGCAATCTGATGTACGCCATGGTTTACACGAGACTAGATTTAGCTCATGCAGTTAGTGTGGTAAGTCGATTTCTTTCAAATCCTGGAAAAGAGCATTGGGATGTAGTTAAATGGATTCTAAGGTATCTTAGAGGCACTTTGAAAGTATGCTTATGCTTTGGTGGTGCTGAGCCAATGTTAGAGGGGTATACTGATGCAGATATAGCAGGTGATGTGCATTCTAGAAAGTCCACTTCGGGATAATTAGTTACATTTGTAGGAGTAGCAGTCTCTTGGTAATCAAAGCTGCAAAAATGCGTCGCACTATCGGCAGCAGAAGTTGAGTACATTGTAGCAACTAAAGCCTGCAAAGAAGTTTTGTGGATGAAACAGTTTCTGCATGTGGTTCACTGTGACAGTTAGAGTGCCATCCATCTCAGTAAGCACTCTAGTTTCCATTAAATCCAAGCATATTGATGCCAAATATAACTAGATTCGTGATGCCCTTGAGATAAAAAAGTTCTAGCTTGAGAAGATCTATACTGATAAGAATCTATCGAATATTATGAATAAGCCTCTATCTCGGGAGAAACTCGAATTTTGCAGGAAGCATGGAGGTTTAGTGGAGTCATCCCCATGAAAAAGGAGGGGGAGTTTTTTGGGCTATCCTTGCTCATTAGGCCGGACAAATTAAAAGAATAGTAAGGAAATTGTATGGGTTTTATGGCCCATGGACCCACCAAAAGAAGATTAAGTTTATAGGGCAAATTAATATATATATATATATATAAATATATATTGCTGCATAACAGAGCAGAAAACAGAGGCAATATAGTAGCCACACACAGCAGCCATATTGAGCAAAAAATTCAGTATTCTACGGGTGCTTCGGCATCCGGACGGAAGGCAAGACATTATCTATTTTCCGTGAAATTTCAGAGGGTGATTCCTGGTGGAACAAGCTTTGTTTTGACACACTTGTCACTTTGAGATTCGGTCGTTGGCCTGCCGTCGACATATCTCTTATTGATGCTTTTTGGTGAGATCGTTCCAGTTATCCATCCTTTTTACTTCAGGTGAAGAATCTGTGTTATACAGGGGTTTAGTCCTTGATAATTATTGGTGCTATATCCTCTGATAAGATCGGAGAAGAAACTTTGTATCTTGCTATTTTTTGATAATGGAAGTTGTTCGGTCCCGTGGTTTTTCCCCTTACACTGAGTGGTTTTCAACGTTAAAAATCTTGGTGTTCTTCGTTTGATTTTCTGTTCACTTTATTACGTGGTTGCCTATTAATTCACGTATTTGGGAAAAGATAGTGATTTTTGGGATATTCGATTGGCCTTTTCCCAACAGTATCAAACTGGGAGACAAGTGGAAAGCGGCTTTCAAAACACAGGAAGGCCTCTACGAATGGCTTGTCATGCCGTTCGGGCTTAGCAACGCACCTAGTACCTTCATGAGGCTAATGAACAAGGTCTTGAAACCATTTATTGGTTAATTTGTTGTTGTATACTTTGATGACACTTCAGCATGTCAAAATCTGAGCACTTGGAGCATTTACGATGAATTTTCAATGCTTTACGGGAAAACAAGCTCTATCTTTGCTTGAAGAAATGCTGTTTTCTAACCAACCGGCTGCTATTTCTCGAGTTTATAATAAGTTCTGGTGGTCTTCAGGTTGACAAAGAGAAGGTTAGGACCATTGAAGAGTGGCCAACACCTCGAAACGTCCACGAGCTTCGTAGCTTTCATGGACTGGCCACTTTCTATGGGAGGGTTCGTGAGAAATTTCAGCTCCATAGCAGCACCGCTCACTTACTGCTTGAAGAAAGGAAAATTTGCTTGGGCAGATGCCTAAGAATAAAGCTTTAATGCTATTAAGCAGCTACTTACCAGAGCTCCCATCCTTGCTCTCCTCGACTTCGAGAATGTCTTTGAAGTGGAGACCGATGCCAGCCTAATAGGTCTTGGAGCAATTCTAATACAAGAAGGACATCACATTGAATTCTTTAGCGAGAAGCTAAATGAGGCTCGGCAAAATTGGACTGTATATGAGCAGGAGTAATATATGATTATTTGTGCTTTACAACACTGGGAGAATTTTCTCGTATTTAAGGAGTTCATCCTACACTGTGATCCTTTACCTCCAAAAGTTTACATTCGTGTTTCGACATCGTTCCGGGGCCAAGAATACAGTAACTAATGCCTTGAGTTGAAGAGCCCACCTTCTGACGCTATTAAGGAATGACATCATTGGCTTTGAGATCCTTCCTAAACAGAGTGTGTCAGATGAGGACTTCTCGGAAGTATGAAAAAAGTGTCGAGAGGGTGGACCTCCATCTGATTTTTACGAGCAGCAGGAATACCTTTTCAAGGGAAATTTATTGTGCCTTCCACGATTGTGATTGTGGGGACAATGCATATGAGAACTTCACTCGAATGGAATATCTGCACATCCAAGTCGAGATAAGACACTAAGTATACTTGCCGAGCGATTCTATTGGCCCTGAATGCGACGACAAGTGGAACGGTTCGTCCAAAGGTGTAGAGTTTGCCAACATTCCAAGGGAACATCCCAAAACACTGGTTTATATACTCCTTTGCTGGTGCCATCAAACATCTGGGAAGAACTCTCGATGGATTTTGTATTGGGACTCCCTAAGAGACCCTGAAGGATCGACTTAGTGTTTGTTATTATAGATCGATTATAAAAAATGGCCCATTTCCTACCTTGCAAGAAAGCAGCGGATGCTAGTTACATTGCCAAACTATTCTTTCGCAAAATTGTGCGTCTTCATGGAATCCTGCACACCATTACCTTGGATCGGAATGTCAAGTTTGTGAGCCATTTCTAGAGGGTACTATGGCAGTGGTAAAATACTACACTACAATTCAGAATCATCTTCCATCCTCAAACGAACAGCCAAACCGAGGTTGTCAATAGAACTCTTAGAAACATGTTGAGGTGTTTGGTAGGCGAGCAACCAAAGAATTGGGACCTGGCTCTTCCACAAGTAGAATTTGCCTACAATAGTGTTCCAAACTGCTCTACTGGCAGGTCGCCTTTCTCTATCATGTTTACGAAAGCCCCAAACCAGTCAGTAGATTTGGTGGCACTCCCTTGACCAAAGAGTAAAGCTGCAGCTGAGTTGGCTGAGCAGGTGGCGCAACAACACCAAGATGTTAGGCAGAAGCTCGAGCTTGCCAATGCACAATATAAAGCTTGAACAGGCCGCCATCGTCGTGAGAAGATCTTCAGGGAGGGTGACATGGTTGTGGTACATCTACGAAAGAACAAACTACATGCTAGTGTGTACCACAAGCTGCTTGCCAAAAGGATTGGTCCTTGTCGAGTCCTTCATAAAATCAATGATAATGGTTAGGTTGTGGACTTTCCAAAGGAGCTGCAAATTTTGAACACATTCAATGTCGCTGATTTAACCAAGTACTACCCACCTGATGATGCAGCGACTCAAGAGGAGAACTGGGAGTCGAGTTCTTCTCAAAGTGGGGAAGACTGATGTAGCAAGAAGAAGACAATAACAGTATAGCAGTCCTTAATTAGTTTTGTTGTTCTTTGTTTAATTGCTTTACATGTGAGTTATAAGTTTCTTGTAAGTGGCATAGACAGAAGCTATTGGGAAAAGTTCTTGTCATTTCCTTTTTTTCCTATGTTGGGTCATTTTTGTGTTGCTGGGTTATTTTTGTGTTGTTGCTAAAACACTGAGTTTTGGAGGGGTTGTATTTAAGCTGAGCTGTGGGCTAAGCTCACGCACTTTTCCATTTTGAGAAATACAAAGCGTCCTAGATTTTGGGAGAGTTTTTGCCGCCATGGCTCTTCTCCTTTAGCTCCCTTCAATCCTAATCGATTGCTGTGCCAAGTTGTCCTTCCTAATCAGTATTATAGGAGAGGAGTGGGGTTACAATTGTCTTTTATAGTTCCAGGCATAGGCATTACTCGAATCATTTGTTTGATGACATGATCCTTCTGGAAGGAAGCATACTTGGAAAGCCTAAGCCTTGTAACCCTTCAATAGAGGAATCCCGTAATCATGTAGAGGGAAGTAGGCCAACCGGCTCTTTAGAAACTAATGTTATATTTGGTATGAAGGAATGGAATGAGTTTCATAGAATAAATAACTATAGTGCATAGAAAAAAGTAGTAACATTTGATTTCATTTTTGACAATATAAAATATTTAACTATGTGAATTGATAAAACGAGCTTTCCTATCTTTTTTTTTAAGAAAAATATCATTTCTTTAATTTGAAGAAAAAGTATATACTAACAAAACACACCTAATAACCTTTTTTAGTTCAATCAAATAAATGGAAATGTTAAGGCTGCATTCATTTACTTGCCAATCTTAACTCTTCCTAACCCAACTCCTCTTTCTTTCTCTCATCTCTATTTACTTTCAACTTACCCATCTCCACTCAATACCCCTACCCTCTCTACAACTTTGTCCTCTTGTGTTGCGAACAAAAGACAAAAACAGTCACATCAGTGACAAATTTTAGGACTATGGTTTTCTTTTTTAACTCATTCAACTTGACCAGATGTGTTCTTTATATGTGTTAGGCTTCCATCTATCTCTTTTCCTTTTCCTTCCTCTTGTCTGTACAACGTACTGACCATCTTTCTATATTTGTGCAGTGTATGAACTTGCTAAAGGCAAGTTACCATCATATGCATGTTTTGGTGATTAATGAATTTATCTTGACTAAGAAGAACAGGCCAATAGCACCTTAGAAAAGACCATGAGAAATTTTATGCAAATAAATAATTATAGTACATATTTTTTTATCAGTACATACAACATATATGTTTCATGACCGTAAGAAGTTTTATGTATATGTTTAATGACAACAGTAGGTTTCCCATCCTTCTCTTAAAAGGGGAGAAAGTGAAATATGATAAGACGTTTCAAGTAGACATAAGCAAGTTTTATCTTTTGTGGACATATAAGTGTCATAAAGAAAGGTGGGAAAAGTTAAGTGGAAATAAATTAATTTTAAATGAGTGAAAGGGGAATGAGTTGGTGGAGAGAGAATCAATTTTTTTTAAGATGAATAGAAAAGAGTAGAGATGGATTGTTGCAAACCCAATGTGAGCCCAACCCAATGGGCTTAGCCCAATGAAAAGCCCAATACACATTTTTGGCTTGATTGACAAAAATGCTGCTTCACTTTTCCACCGCCAATCGTGTCATATATATATATGTTAATCACCGATTATTTCTACTCACTTTTCGGCATAACAAAAACAACACAAAGAACGAAGAGCAAGAGAGAATTGACGAATGGAGAAGACGAGAGGACGACGGGCGAGAAACGAATAGGTAATTGAGGTTCAATTCAAGTCAAATCAATTATATTACTCAAGGTTATATATATATATAGTTTAGTAGGAATTAGTTAGATAGATATGTTTCTACGAGTTTTAACATGATAGGTGAAAGTCGTAGAATCAATAAAAGTAGAATGAGTAATGTCCTAGAATAATTTTTGGGGTCATTTTCGATATAAACATATATGATAAATCGTGATGAATGATATGACAGGAACTTAGGAGACTGAAACTAGACATCTCGGGGACTCAGTGCAGTAAAGGAATTACTCAAGGGGGTTGTGAGTACTCTTTTCCGTTGTATAATTATGTGATCACCTCGTGTAATATACATATATATAACATTTGCATGGTTGATTGCATGAAAAATATGCATTGCATATTGCATGCAAAAATATAAGTTGGCAATGTAGTATATTAAATAAATTACATTAAAATCGATAAGTAGGAATGAGATTGCTTTTAACTGTTATGAAATTTGTATGTCAGTAAGTGCATTATTATATGTATTTTACATTATTGTACGTGATTGTAAATAGCCATGGTGACCGCTAAGTCGGCGGACTAGAAATGGGCCAAAAAATAAAAGAAATGAAAAGATTAAGAAAAGTGGAAAGAGAGATATTTAATTTACCGTTAGAATCCAGCGATGTACAAAAGTAAGATAATAAAATTGCTCTTACCGCCAGAGGGTAATGGGCGGCCCTCGCGGAGTGTGGTGTGCAGATGAAGGGCACCGGGAGATGGGAGGAAGAATATATTGATTGAGGTGCAGGGTCACGGTATCGTCGGAGAGATGTAGTGTCGATACCATCATAACTCTGTCGTAGAGGGAGTGCGACCCCATGGCGATTGTTTGTTATGGTTTATTGTATGCATTACATATATAGTAATTGTAGAATATAATTATTGTTATCCTTATGATTTGATAATGCGTATTGTGCCGATAATTTTATTTATAATGTTATTCTACTTGGAAAATTTGTACTCACTGAGCCTGCAACTCACCCCTCCGATATTTTCTTTTCTAGATAAATAGAGGAAGGACAAGCTGCTCAGCTGCCATTTTGTATCGGGGATCGACATTAAGCCTTTTTTTTTTTTTATAATTGGAATTGTATTAATAATCACAAAAGGTACATGGTGTACACAAAATGACCTTGCTCAGTGAGATTCAAAGTAAAGCAACAAATCATAAACTATGTGACGTAGCCTTTAGACGAGGGATGGAAGCACATCTCAATCTCAATTGATTCAAAATGAAACCCACTATTGAGCTAGGGGAAGTGGATTGATGTTGAAGAACCCGTAGGTTCCGCTCCCTCCATATCTCGTAGATATAGCTTGTGAATGCCAACTTGAACAAGGTTGACTGGATGGATCTTCCGCTTTTATTCTTAAAAGCCCAATCACGCCAGCCCCTAGGAGAGCGTAGTATTTGTAGGAGAGATAATATAGTCCTCCAAATGTCACCTGTGATCTGGCATGAGAAGAATAAATGAGATCTTGTTTCAATCTCTATTCCACAGAATTCACATAACGTGGAGGGTATGGAACAACATTTCTGCACTCTTGCTCTAGTTGCTAATCTATCAAGAATGACGAGCCAACTGATTAAGGAGGCTCTAAGTATGTAACCCAAAAACCACAAGAGATGATGCCATGGAGCATGAGGCCTTTTTTGTCTGATGCCTTCCCAAATATCAGCAACACTAACATTTGTTTTGCAACTCCACATGAATGTATCAATATTGGCTAGAGTTATTGAGCTTTCAATGAGGGGAATGGCATTCCTTGCATCTAAGTCGTAACACCTTGGCCAACACCAAGCAGCATCCTGAAAGATCTTTGATAATTTGGCTTGTGGACCAATAGATGAGAGTGTATGTATTCCTCTTGGCCAGATGGAGTTTAAAGGGCTAGGTGTAGACCATCTATCATACCAAAAGTATATGGAGTCCCCATTACCTACCTTACAAGTGATGAATTTTTCTGCTAAAGGTCTCATTCTCAATAGTTTTCTCCAGTTCCAAGAGCTTGAGGAAGGAACATGGATTGACCATAAACATCTACCCCGCAATAAGTACTTTTTCATCCAAGCAACCCATAAGGAACCTGCATTAGTGAGTAGCATCCACAAGCTTTGCAGAATACACGCTACATTCCAAGTGGTGATATCTTTAAGCCCAAGTCCTCCTTCATTTCTCAGAAAACAAACGTCATTTCATTTGACTTTTGATCCTCTCGCGGAGTCCTCTTGCCCCCTTCCATAAAAAAGCTTAGCAAATTTGCTAAATTCTAATGGTAGTGCTCTTAGGTAGAAGGAAATTCTTGCACCAGTAGTAGGTCATACTGTGGAGGACTGATCTAATCAGTTGAAGGCGGCCAACGTAGGATATATAATGAGTTGTTCAGTTTCTGATCCTATCTATGATTCGATCTATAAGGCCCTGACAGTCTTGAGCCCTCAGCTTCTTTGTAATCAGGGGAACACCAAGATATTTGATCTACAAGAAGCCCCTGCGGAAACCAAAAATTCTTGCAAGATGGTCTGCGCATTCATCAAGAATACCAGCAGTGAAAAACTCAATTTTATCTGGGCTGAATTTCAAACCAAACAGAAGATAGAATTCCTTTAGCACTTCACAAACAAATGTGTATGAGTCATTGGCACAATTTGTAAAAACAAATAGGTCATCTGCGAAGATAAGATGTGTCAACTTGATGCCTTTACATCTCGGATGATAGCCCAATCTTCCTATATAAGCTTCATTGTTCAATAATTTAGTTCGGACTTTCATAACCAAAACGAAAATGTAAGGAGATAAGGATCACCTTGTCTGTCGCCCTTCTTACCTTAAAAATAACCAGCCAATGCTCCATTGATTGAAATTGAAAACCACGATGAGGTAAGACAACCACTAATCCAGCTTATGAAAATGGGAGGGCAATCAGTGGCTTTTAGTTCATTAAGGATGAATTCTCAATCAAGAGAATCAAATGCTTTGAAAATATCAATCTTTATTGCACTTCGTGGAGTCATTCATGCTCGGTGATAGTTGTGCACCAGCTCATGAGCGAGAAGAGTGTTATCTGAGATGTTCCGACCTCGAATAAATGCCGATTTGTTTAGACTAATAATTTCAGGGAGAGCTTCTTTTAATCTATTGGCTAGTAGTTGGGCTATACGCTTGTAAGTTGTCGAGCAGCATGAGATGGGCCGGTAATCTTGCATGTGGGTATCATTATTCTTTTTTGGTATCAAGGCGAGTATTGTCGAGTTAACTTGCCTATCCATTCTTCCGGTGCTGAAGAATTGCATAGTTGCTGCTGTGACAGATTCCCCAACAATGGGCAAATCTTCCTTGAAAAATGCTACTGTGTACCCATCCGGACTGGGTGCCTTATTTGCATTCAACGAAAAGAGTGTGGCTCTAATTTCCTCACTAGTGGCAGAAGCCTGTAGTCGCCCTTTGACTTCACTGGAAAATGACTTCTATAGGATGTTTGCAATTAGAGGGACAATTGACTATATTTGCTGGTCATTTGTTCCTAGCATCTCTTGGAATTAGTTCACAGCAACATCCTTAATGTCTTTGATTGAATGGATATGAGTTC
>JAOYND010132737.1:0-10184 GCA_025802135.1 Lagerstroemia fauriei | reverse complement strand
AAAAAATAGGATGAAAATGGAGAGTTTGATTTTCTCAAAGAGAGGGGAGAAAAATAAAGAGAGAAGTGAGAGAGGGCCAATGAATGTGGTGACTGATGCTGCGGTGGTGATTGTGATAGAGAAGCTTAGGAAGCTTAGATCAATCGAGGAGGTGCGCCTGGTGCTGAACCCCCAACTCGGCGATCTGATCTTGAAGCTCCAATGTATCTACAGGTTCCTGGAAGGCCAATGCCTTAGAGAAAGTCATCATGAGTGGATCGATCGACTCCTACAGGCCCTCTACAAGGCCGAAGACACGATCGATGTTTTCATGTGCCGAAAGGTCCAGAGGGAGAAGGAGACTGTCAGGATCATCCCAGAAGTGCTCGTGATGCTGTCGTGGCAGTGCCGGCTCCACTGACAGATGAAGAGCTTCGTTAACAGGGTGGAGGGGCTGCTGCGGGACCAGAACCAGCACAAGGATCCTAGCATGTCACGATCTGAAAATCTAGTAGAATCTCCTTAAAGCTTGGAATATTTCATACCAAAATATAAGCCTTGTTCAATAGTTTTCTCCAGGTCGCTAAATTCAACAGTTATTGAAAGTTCTGTCTAATAACATTCAGGACACGTTTGTTAGCGTATAATTGGGATTCCATTTATATATCAATTATATACGGAATTTGAATTGCGTAATTTGATAACTTTTTTTTATGTGGAATTATGATTGCTTATGTAATCAATAATTCCAGATTAATCATGCATCGTCTTTTGTATGTAGCCATCCGTAATGGTGAGTAATGGTGATGAAGTATTGATGAATGATTGAGAAACTAAATTAAATTACATCGATACCTTTTCATAACTTTTTTTATGACTTATTTCTTGCAAGCCATTTTCTCTTTCTTTTTTTCTAACACATTTCTTTCTCTTAATATCCTCGTACCTTTTTTTTTTACAAGAAGAAATAAATCTTCTATTTTATCATTTTTATCTACTAATATTTTTTATTTCAATCAAAAAATAATTATACCTTCATGCCTATGAATTTCTCTTACTATCAAAAAATAATTATATCTTTTAAAAATTAAATTATTAAATAATAAATTAATACCTAACAATAAATCAAAAAATACATAATAATTTAAAAAGAAAAATTTTAATAATTCCTTTATTAGTATAGGATAAAGGACAAATTAGTATTTTTTTTACCTTCTTATAATTACTAATCAATACTTACATCTAATTACATGTTACCAAACAAAGATATTGGTCAATTAAATTCCCTCCCAATTCTCTTTACTCATCTATTCGGTTTATCGCCAATTCATTATCTATTCGGTTCATTGCTACCAAACATGCCATCAATGTTTCTCAAATTCCTCAGCAACATGGCATTTCAAATTAGTGTCTTCACATGCTACTCTCGGATTAAAATCATATATATTCAGTTCCTCCATATAAACTCTTTCCCTTGTATTTATACATTGAATTTATGACATTCTACAATGAGATTAAATACCCATTGACTATCTGATAAAGGATGGTTTGCTGGTCTGAGCCTTCATGTTACCAGATTTTCAATCTCCTTAGTCCCCACCACTGAATTCCTCCGGTGGTGTTTACTTGAACTGTCACATAGCCCTTCCTTTACCACATTTTACCGGTTATTATTGCAGAAAGAAACGAATCCAGAGTCACAGTCACCTATGTATCCGTGCTAATCTGCTCTCTCTTTCTCTTTGTTCCTTCAAAATACGTTCAGCAGAAAGAAACGATTCCGGAGTCACAATACTATTAGCGCTGGCAGAAAGTCAATGCCAAGGGAGAAGACCCGGCCGATGTTGGTAACTACAGGAGCGACGATTATGAAGCAGTCATCAAGCGGCTCCTCGAAGAAGACCCAACCTATCTCTACGGCAGAGCAATCTATGGACATGAAGGCTCAGGCAAAACGTACCTTGCCGAAAGGGTTTTTAATGATTCCAGAATCAAGAACCATTTTGAGCACAGAGCCTGGGCTCACGTCACGGACAATCTTACACCCAAGGACATAAGGTATGACGTGCTGAAGCAGGTCAAGACACCTGACAGGGTGTTAAAGAACTGCGAGCACATGGATGAGGAAGAGGTGAAGCAAGCTCTCCACAAGGAGCTCGGTGACAAAAGGTGCCTCATAGTGCTAGACGATTTATGCAACGACAATATCTGGAATGAGCTCATAAGGTTCCTTCCTGTCTGGTCCAAAGGAAGCCGCATCCTTGTCACCACCCGAAGTAGAGACATAGCATATAAAACAGATTATTGGATCCCTATCGAACTCATAAACTTAGGGAGCCAAGAGGATAGCAAGAAGCTGCTGCAAAAGAAGGTGAAACTAGAAATGCCCAACATGGAAAATGAAGACATCCATGCCAAGATCTTCCAAGTGAGTAACAGCTTGCCCCTCGTGATCGCTCTGCTGGGCAGGCTACTATTGGTTTCGAGTCGCAAAGGGCAGCCGCTCCAGATCGAGAAAGTGAGTCTGCCCAATATACTCACTATGAGTTACAATAGGTTGCCGCCGGAGGAGAAGCCATGTTTCCTTTACTTGACACTCTTTCCTAAAGCTACGCCAATCCCAATGCAGAGGATACTCCGACTATGGCTTGGAGAGGGGTTGCTCACAGGCTCTGACAAGACCAGTCACGAGGACCTAGGAGAGAAGTACCTCGAGGACCTTATAATGAGAAACTTGGTTGAAGTGGTGAGTTGGAAGCCAGACGAGACCCCAAGGACATGTCAAGCGGTAACATCTGTTTCTAATATGTTCCGTCCCCTGGTGGTTGAGCTCGGCCTCCTATATATCCGCAACCAAAA
Organism: Lagerstroemia fauriei; assembly: GCA_025802135.1. Taxonomy (NCBI): domain Eukaryota; kingdom Viridiplantae; phylum Streptophyta; class Magnoliopsida; order Myrtales; family Lythraceae; genus Lagerstroemia; species Lagerstroemia fauriei. The sequence goes on along the minus strand of JAOYND010132737.1, from coordinate 7,346 downwards.
ACCGAGAGATCATGAGCCCTCTTAGATGGAACCTCTCAGGTTCAAGGGACCGCAATTCAGAGCCTCGTGGGTTGCTGAGTACTCCAACATCAAGAGCTTCAGCCAATCAAACCGTTACCTCATCTAGCACATGCGTTCCTTCATTTCCTTCTACACTCGGACGGGAACCCGCACCAAGGACCTAGGTACATTCCTCCGCACAGTTACTTCACACAATAATGTTCGGCTCTTGATACACTATCAGACCCTGTTGGCAATCTCCCAGAACTGGAGACCTTGGACATTAAGACCACCAACATCAACTTCATTCCTCATTCTCTTTTGAAGTCCAACTGCCTCCGGCACCTCTACTTAAATTGGCTTTATGTTGACCTGTCCATTCTCACCCATCACGTTAGCTCAGGATCCTTATCGAACCTCAGAACATTGTGCGGGCTATACATGGGCAACATCAGTGACAGTTTAGTGGAGAAGCTTGCTGCAAAAGTAACGAACCTCACCAAACTTAAGATCCATTATCAGTCAAGCGACAAGCTGGATAACATAGCCAAGTGGATCACCAAATTGACCAATCTTCATTCTCTAAAATTGGGCAACATAAAAAAGGATAGGGCATTGTCCATGCCCAACCTTACCTACATGCTCCAGCAGCATAATCATCTCTTCAACCTATACCTGCTCGGAAAGCTCCTGAAACTGGATGCAAACCAGCTGCCATCATGCCTCAGGGTCCTTACTCTATCCATGTTGGAATTGTCAGATGACCCAATGCCTAGCCTCGGGAATTTACCGCACTTGAGAACCTTGAGGCTCTTAGCTAATTCATACATAGGTGATAAAATGATATGCTCGAAAGAAGGATTCCCCAGCTTTCCCAGCCTCAGGGTTTTGAAGCTCTGGAGCCTCACCAAACTCCAAGAGTTGACTGTGATGGAGGACTGTATGACACTCCTTAAAGAACTCGAAATTAGAGACTGTGTCGCGCTTAAATTTCAGAGTCTCATTGGTCTGGAACATCTCAGATCGTTGGAGGAACTTATCCTCACCAACATGCCCAAGGCGTTTGTCATGGATGCAAGAAAGGTTGAATTACCAAAAAACTGTTCCTTCTTTGAAAGCGGCACCATAGAGGTATGTAATAGTAATTTCCACCTTGTGCTACCATTGGTTTTCTTTCTGATCTTGGGAATCTAAGTAAAGGTCTATTCAAAATCCAAAAGATGTTTTATTGAGAAAAAGGGTAACATGAGATGAAACACTAATCAAGTTCATATTTTCCAGGAGTTAAAATGACCATATTCCAACTAGACTTTAAAGACCTGAGGTTTTAGGGCTACGTTTAGAGTTGATGGCAATGTACAGTTCCAACATCTCATGTCATCAATGATATGATGAGAAACAACGGAACCATTATTAAAACATCTATCAGAATCTAGTCATTGTCTATCAAATATTTTCTCTTGAAAATATTTTTACTATGTTGATTATTCCCTGTCGTGTTGTTTTCAATAGCCATCAAACACCCAACATGAGGATCTGCCCCCGACTCAGAGCCCACATAAAATTAGCCACACTGATGAGGAACCAGCCCCGAGTTTGACACCGAAGGCTCAAACGGATGAAAATCACAAGGAGCCATCCTTTGTGGCTCCCGCTGCAACTCGTACAGGACAAGGAGGGGCCAAACCCTTTGCTTTCTGATATTGAAAACCGGGCCCTGCTTCAGACATTCAGTAAAAAATAGAAGGCACTGAGTTCAGATGCTCAGGATGTTGAAAAAATAATTTGCAATTAAGAAATAATTACTTCATGAAATGGAACCTTAAGAATACAATTCCAATTTCTCTCTTCATTGTAAAAATATATGTATAATTAATATTTTTTTGGAAAACAGCAGCACCCTCTCATTCTTGAAAATAATCACTTCACGAAGATATCTCGACTTAAGGATACCATTAATTCCAACCTGGTCTAATTCAACTAAATGTACAAAGTTGAAGTTTTCACAAGAAAAGCATCAATAAGGATCTGTCCCCGACTGAACATAAAATAAGACATATTGAGGAGGAACCGCTACCGAGTTTGATGTTAACAACTCAAAAATGAATGGAGATCACAAGGAGTCACCTCGTATTGTCCCCATCTGCAACTCGTACAGGACCAGGAGGGGCCAATCCCTTTGCTCTAGATACTGAAAAGCTGAGTTGGGCTCTTACTTTCAGCAAAAAAAACAGAAGGTGCTGAGTTAGAAGGCTCGGGATGTAAAAAGAAATAATAGTGATGTTCCTTCAAATTTGGAGGTCCAAAAAGAATCAACAGATTCGAAGCTTCAGGTTTCAAGTGCCTTGCTGTTTGGTAAATCCATCGCCTAAATCCTCCTCTACTATCCTGCTGTTTGTTCAGTCCCTTGACTAAATGCTCCTTCCCTAACCTAAAACTATGGTTCCTATGCATTCCTTACCCGGACCAAACCAACAGTTGAAAAGAACAATTTCTCCTCTAATCAATACGATACGTGAAGTACTAAACCCATCACTATCATGATAAATCCCCTTTGGACATTGGTCTTTATCAGATGAGCCGAGCTGTCATCTATAGAAAATATTTAGACCCATGTTTATCTCGAGAATAAAATCTTTCACTGCGTACCAAGTTACAATGACGCCATTCACCGACACGGTTTCTTTTTCGTCAGTATTTGTCTAATTCATTTGCTATGTATATTGCCTCACTCATTATGAAGGATTTCAAAGATGATTAAACGGGTTCAACTTATGGAACGATCTTGTTATATGATACTCGTTTCCGGAACTTCTCCTCACTTCATTGCTTGTATCCTGTCTGTGTAAAGCAACAGCGTTTTAGAATATTTTGTCTCGATCACATTCTATCCCATAATATTTTAAAAGTTGTAGTGACAAACCTTTTACGGTGGCCCTTTTGGTCGGGGATAGGTTCCAAGGCCCCTCTGATGCCTCGCTGTCAAGGTCGGTGAGATGAGCGACATGGTGGATGCAGGCAGTGGAGTTCACTTCGTCATCATGATTGACCTGAAATTCTTAGGTGAGCCAAGTGCATGGATGACCGATGTTCTCCATGAATCAGACGGGTTTTTACGTACTAGTGGTGTGAGGGCCCGCAATTCTCTGCGGGTTGGCTTTTTTTTCCTTCTCTCTTTTTAGTTTTAAGAATCGCAAAATATATTATTTATAGAGGACGAATGGACGATTAACTCAAATATCAATTATCGATTACTATGGACTTATTATGGATGATTCTGATTAAATTATGAGCTTATGTCATTAAAAAAAAATTAAATTATGGTCTATTAAAGGTTTATCCGTGATACTCGCGATATGAGTTACCTCAATGAAAAATTATCAAGAATATTTATTCATGCACGATTGAAAACAATAATTATCCATAAATAATTTTCAAGTAAGAATAATATATGTTTAACTTTTAAATTAGATGATTATAAAAGTGGATTGTAGAAATGAATTTATAATCTGTAATTTGTATGTACGGGTCATTGATTAAAATATTAGAAGCAAAATGTGAGATTAAAAATAGATCTATTAGGGGAAAAAAAAAGAAGGTGGTGACCGGTGAGAGAGAGGATTGGGGAGCTCCAAGTGGGAGAAGGAAAAAAAATGTGGAAAGCGAGTAGTTATAAACATCGAAATTAAAATGATGCCCCCATATTGAGATTTCAAATTCGATTGCACACAATAGGTAAAAAGTGAGACAAAAAAAGTAATGATAGATAGATTAGAAGTAGAAGGGATCTATAAGATTATTAAAGATTATTATATTTTCATTGTAGATTGATTACTCTTTTTCTTTTAAAAAAATTTGATCAGAATTTTCAATAAGAACTCGTTCAATTAGCTCAATCCTTATGACAAACTCATTTATTCTTCAATTTCGCTGGAATTGGAAAAGTTTCTTTCATTCTTACTAGATACAGATCCGTGCGTACCACATAAAGAAAATAAAAATAAAAAAGTATGGAATACCGGGATGAGCCCGTAAAATTAGATCGTTTACTTATAATGTAATGTAATTTACTTCATTTGAAATTCATTAACTTATAGTAGTAGACAAAGCATTCTCAGTTGTCATTAGTATGTTATATCAATTTTACCTTTTTCAAGTTTACAATTGTAAATTATTCGTTCAAAAACATAAAAGACTTTTACAACTAAAATTGTAAATTTGGAGTAAGAAGAGAGAATTTGAACAATTAATGAAAATATTTTTATAGTTAAAATCGTAGATATAAAGTGAGAGAAAAATGTTTGAAATGACTATTTTACCATTAATTTAAAGGATTTTATAAAATATATGCATATTATAATTTTTAATATGTATATTAGATTAAAGATAAATACAGAAAATGGAAAAGATAACAAACTTCTTAAACTATCGAGCAAAAAAAAAACTTCTTAAACGTTTATAAGACACTACTATATTGGTGTACTTATCTGAAAAGAAACTACTATCACTTTTTTCAATAAGTAAAAAAAAACTACTACTTTTGTGTTAAAATCGATCCTAATTCTTTTTCTATTTATAGATATTTTAGTACTATAATCATTCTTTTTTGACTGTGTACCACTGGTACCCATACTACCTAATTCAGTTTCGAGCCAAGTCAACCCATTAAGGGATAAAACTCTCCTAGTTTAAATTTCTCTATTCACAAAAATTAAAATCTGAGACCTTAGTTTAAGAAATTGAAAGATAAAGGTAGTATCCCACGTAAATAGTGGATTTTTATCCGTTAAATACATGAAGTGAAAAGAATTATAGGAGATGAAGATATCGATTAAAATTTTAAAAAAAAGGAGAGGGAGATATTACAGAGGGACCTCACGTGTAACTTAAAAATTTTAGGTTCAATCTCATAAGTATAACTTTTCGTATTCATCTTATTCCCTCTTCTTTCTAGCCTATTTTGTTAAAAAAAATTGCAACAGAGAGAGGGGGACCTAAATCTTCGGTGGACGGAGGAATTTTGGAGAGCATCGACTTAGGTGGTAATAGGCTTCTCTGTGTTGGCCCAAAATAAGCCCGTTTTCTGTTAGAAAGCTGAAAAAAAAATGCAAGATATGGTTATGGAAAAGATTGTACTCGCTCTAAGAGTTGAGATAGGGACCAGTTTTAATGTATTTAAAGATTCTCTCATTTACATTCTGTAATTCATCTATATGTTGTTGATGTAGCACTGCACGCTGGGGATTATAAAAATCTCAGTGCAGGAGCTAGGAATATGAGATCTGGCCTTCTGTATGTGACTGGAATGGTTTGACCGTTGCAGCAAGAACATGTATCCAAATGTTGGAAGGAATTTCTATCTTAAAGTTTCTAGTCGATTCCGGTTCTAGAAAATGTGTATTGTGTCCCCTTTCAACAATGAATCTGCTGCATTCATTTACGCAAAATGTGGTGGCAACTGATTGCTTTTGTTCCATTTAAAGTGTGTCTTGTTCTCCGTAGACACGTGAATCCGGAATGCTTTGAGGGTCTACACTTTGACATGATTCCAAATGCGGGTCTCCACCGAAAGTAGAGGACAGATGAGAACAAAGCAAGATCCTCGTACAACAAAGTAGAAATATTTAATGAGTTGCTTCTCTTTGCTCTTTCTCCATGCTGAGGCTTCACAGACAATCCTGGTGGTGTTCTCCCCTATCACATTTTCCACGGCATGGATCTGAGCTTTGCTTGGGAAATGAAAAAGGGCATGGATCAATCTCCTTCTCATTTGGATTCCATCGCTTCCATATTCTCCTTTTGCTTCTGAGAGTTAAGGGACAAAGGTAAGGTTAGGAATAACGACGAGAAGCAAGTTTGGTAGCAATACTTCGCATTCTAGATCATCCTCGCAAGGAAAGAACCGATCCGTAGTGGTTGAGGGAAGACTATATAAGTACCTCACCAGAGGATTCGAATTCCTTGCAAAAGACAAGAGCCTGCAACCTGGAAGAAAGGAGGGAGAGATAAAATAGAGAGTTTGCTTTTCACGAAAAAATATTATGGAGAAAACTAAAGAGAAAAGTGAGAGCGGGCCGATCAAAGTTGCTACAGATGCTGCAGTGGTGATCGTGATAGAGAAGTTGAGGAAGCTCAGGTCGATTGAGGAGGTGTCCCTCTGCCTCGCCTTGAAGAGGCAGGTTGATGATGTGATCCCGAAGCTCAAACGTGTCTACAGATTCCTGAAAGAAAAGTGTTGGAGGGAAGGCCATTTCGAGTGGACGGACCGGCTCCTCTGGGCCATCTACAATGCTGAGGACAAGATCGACATTTTCATGCGCGGGATAGTCCGGCATGAGCAGCAGACCATCAGGATTGCCCCTGATGTGCTGATGACCGTTTGGTGGAAATGCTTGTTCCACAGAGAGATGAAGAGGTTCATCAAGGAGGTGGATGAGCTGCTGCAGGACCAGCACCTCGATAATCGACCAGAAAATTCGGTAGAATTTCCTCTGGAACTAGGAATCATCTTACCAATGTCTGTTAATAATTTTCATAAAGCTCCTAGAATGTATAACCATAGAAAGCTATACACAAAATTTTCGGGTCATAACATATTCAAAAAATTCTATGGTTACGAAGATAAATCCTACAGTCAGTATGGTTATCAAATATCCATCAGTACCATATATTCTGCATACAATAATTCAGTCTTCTATGCATTCATTTTTCTCCCTTTTCCATTTCATCTAGCAGTAACCTACGTATCTGTACTAATCTGCTCTCTCTTTCTCTTTGTTCCTTCAAATACGTTTAGCAGAAAGAAACGAATCCAGAGTCACAGTACTATCAGCGCTGGCAGAAAGTCAATGCCGAGGGAGAAGACCCGACCTATATCGGTGACTACAGGAAAAACAAGTATGGGAAAGTCATCAACCGGCTCCTCACAGGATGGACCGAACTCCACGGCAGAGCAATCTACGGAGATGAAGGCTCGGGCAAGACGTACCTTGCTGGGAGGGTTTTCAACGATCCCAAAATCAGGAACCATTTTGAGTGCAGAGCCTGGGTTCATGTCACCGACAGTCTTACACACAAGGACATAAGGTATGAAGTGCTGAAGCAAGTCAAGGCACCCGACAGGGTGTTAAAGAACCACGAGCACATGGACGAGGAAGAGGTGAAGCAAGCACTCCTCGAGGAACTCGGTGCCAAGAGGTACCTCATAGTGCTAGACGATTTCTGCAACGACAAAATCTGGTATGAGCTCGTAAGGTACCTTCCTGATTGGTACAAAGGAAGCCGCATCCTTGTCACCACCCGAAGTAGAGACACAGCATATGTAACGGATTATGGATTCCCTATCA